>JAVQKC010137965.1:0-12363 GCA_036025475.1 Philypnodon macrostomus
AAAAATAAAAATAAAAATAAAAATAAAAATAAAAATAAAAATAAAAATAAAAATAAAAATAAAAATAAAAATAAAAATAAAAATAAAAATATCCTAACATCCGCTGTGATTAAAAAGAGAAAATAACACACACTACATGACTTTGTGGGTTAATGTTGATATTTACGTGACTTGAGTGTAGAACTTTTTACTTCGGGAAAGCTCCAACCAGCGTGGTGTTAACTCTATAAACAAAAATTGTCATGAAATAAAGAAAAATCTGAAAAACAATATGCTCACGTATGTAAATCATACCAATTTTTGTGATGGATCCTTTATTTTCTGGCGGTAACTTATCAAGCCAGTAAACCGATCGACTAGAGACAGAAAAAGATCTTGTGAAAGGAAAAAAACACTCAGATAGACCAAGGTTGAAGAGTTTTTAAGTTTACCGGTCAGGATATCGAAGTCTGTTGGGTTTGGGTTGAGCCAGCTGATGGATTCGTTTTGCCATGGAGACTAATCCAGATGAAAGGAGAGAAGTGACACTTAAACATATGCAATACAAAATACATATCAACTCAGTGTTAATCATATCAACAGAAGCTTGTCTTGAAGATTGACATGGCCATTATCTTATCTGCCCCCCTCCTTGTTTATGCTAAATATATAAATGCAAAAAAGACATCAAGGACTACCGAAGACAATCTGTACTGCTTTGAAGAGGTAAAGCTTTGCAAATACACGATTGAACAATTAAACTAAACAAAACCATTTCCGTCTCTCTTCTTACCTGCCTGTGTGGTGACACCAACACTGACACCAGCCTGTTGCTAAGGAATCAGGTGACAGCAATGATCCTGTTCAGGGCAAGTCGAGATGTTCAGGTATATTTTATAAGAAATGCAGAGCTGTCAAAAAAAAGCTATAGAATCTTCACTTTACTTTCATACAATTGGATAACATAATGCCTTGCTATACTGTTGTATATAATTTTGTTATTTATGTCCTATGCATGTTACATTCACTTTCTCTTGGTTCTCTGGCTTATATATATATCTTTTTTTTATTTAGTCTTTATTTGAAGGGACAGTGTACAGAGACATTATGCTCACAAAACAGAGATGTACTGCACCAGATTATAGATAAACAGCTAGTTTCCGTCTGCAGTCCCTTTATTGAAGTTGTGAATGTGCATTGCCCCCAAGAGTGAATGGTTATTTTGTCAGTAGGTCTCAAATTGCCCATTTCCACTAGTACTCAGCTCTACTTTACTCAGAGATTCCCCTTAGTGTAGTGGGCAGGACATCACACCTCTCAGCAAATGACTGTCTAGGGCCAACAGTCCAACCAATCAGTAGCAGGCAATCTGTTTTAGCATTATGCCTTTTCCACTAGCCCTGCTACTAAAGTGCTGGCCTTGCAAATAAGTGGTCGTTGTTCAAGCTGTGCCCTGACTTAGGCCCATAGTAGCAGGGATAGACTCCAGAAAAAATAAAGGAAAACAATAAAAAGCTCAAACAATTGTAAAACCAAGCAACACCTTTATTTGAACATACATTTAAATCTTATAAAACAACACAGTAAATAGTCTACCAAAGCTTTTTTTTCCATAGTCAAGACAAAGCCATATATAGCCTCTGATAATAATACTGTTGTCTATAAACTAGTATTGCAAGGGTTAGTTATTGTGTGCAGCTAACAATATATATGTTTATCTGACATCATATTGTCACTTTGTATATTCACAATAACATGGAGAGGAGAGCACTGCAGGGCTACACCGTCATTTAACATTCAATGTCCTCAAAAAAACCCCAGAAAACCCAAAGTTGAAAAATGCTCAGGGCTGACAATGTAGTTTGGTTGGTAGGAACAAATTAAAGGGCCCATATTATGTTATTTTCCAGAGCTTTCTGAATGTATTTTGGACACTTCTACATAAGCGTTTCACATTTTTTATAATATCTACACCTGTTTGGGCGCTGTTGCTTTCTCTCTGCTTCTCAGAAAGTCAGCCCTTTACCATACAGGATTACTCAAACATGCATGAATGAAACCCTGGGTATATTTTTTACAAAAAAGCCCAGAAAATTTCACATAATATGGTCCCTTCAAAATATAAAAAAACAGTCATATCTGTGGCCAATAGCACATTTGATCATATAATATGGGAAAAAAACTATATAAAATATAAATACGTACAAGCAAAAGTCCTATAAGTGACTAAGCAGCCTCTTTTTGCAACAATAATGTGGACCAATCAAGATTTAACAAGCTACATTTCCCAAAAGATACTAGTTTCTGCTCTAAAACTAATCAGCTACAAATTTCAATCTCAATTCTGATTCTTGATGTTGAAATGATCATTTAATGACAAAGCCAGTAGTGTGTATTGGTAAATATGCTGAAAAAACTGAGAGGATGGCACCAGGCAATCCAGTCTAATGTGAGCAGTGCTTACAGGGTGGCAGTGAAAGGCGTAAAAGGAAAAATGGTATTCAGTAGCACCAGATATAAGTTATTTTGGTGGTTCTCAAACTGTGGTACAAGTGCCACAGGTGGTATGCAAGCTCTTTCTAGTGTATTCAGGGGTCCTTTGCAGTTCCAGGTCTAGATTTAGCTTAATATAGAGCCAGATTTGTTCATGTTCTAGGGCTTCGTTATGTGTGGTTCGCTCAGACCTGATTTAGGGGTTTCCACCTAGTTAATAAAGCTTTAATCCTAATTTTGACCCAGCTCAATCCTGGTATAGCACTGATTTTGTCCTGGTTTAGTCCCAATTCAGCCCCCGTTCAGACATGGTTTAAAATATTTAGAACCAATTAAGTCTGTGATTAGTCCTTTTTTCTTTCCCGATTCTGTTCTGGTCCATCAGACCTAATTTAAGTAGTTCCAATTTAATCCCCATTCAGACCTGGTTTGAGAACCACTTGAGGACATGGTTTGAGAACCACTTGAGGCATGGTTTGTTGGTGTCAAAGTGTTTGCACAATGACAGGATAGAGCAGGGACATGTGCTCCGCTCCTCTTATGGGCAGCTTGTGAGTGGTGTAGTAGTGGATCACTTCAGGGATGGTGGTAAAAGGAGGGCTATTCTCCCCAAGCACATGACATCCATCAGCGGACTGGGTGAACTTCATGTGCATAAAGCCTTTGCAGCTCCTGAGATAAACAGGGAGATAATTTGTGAATACAAAAATGTGGGAGTGAAAGTTTGAGTACTCAACTGAAGCGTGTTCAGTCAAGTTGTATGTAAGAAGAATGCAGATTGGCAAACTGACAGAATGAGAATGGATTGTGAAAAAGAAGAAGTCTGGCAGCCCATTGGTAGCCCACAGGTGTTTAGGTTACAATATTATTACAAAATTGAAACAAACTCAGAAATTTTTCAATGATTTTAATTAAAGATTACATTTATCATCAACTGCGTGTTTACCTGATGGACAGAGAGTAGTCGGTTCGGCACATTTGGCTGTTCCTCACAAGGTATGAGCTTTCTTTGCACAAAGTCAATAAAGACTCTGCTTCCGCTCGACTTATAGCTCCATGGTACCATCTATAGGAGACCAGAGAAAAACAACATTCATTGTACATACTATGGTTTTCTTTGACCCAAACAATCTCAATTGTTTAAAGTAATTTATTTATTGTAACCAGCAAGAACACAGGCATTAGGAAAAATTGTCTTTCGCCGACATTCATCATTGATCCATCATCATCGATCTATGTAGGCAAACATGATAACAAAAAAGGTCCCATAATCCCATAAAAGTTTACAGACTCTTCTTATCTAAAGCATACCATGAGCTACATTATACATACATCAGTTCAAAGATAGTACAAGCAATATCCACATCATATGATGAAGAGGAAGGAATTTCATTTGTTGGTTTTAGGTAGTTAAATCTTCAATTACTTACACTTGTCTCTCCAGGGGCAGAAAAGGGTCCACTCTTTCCCCCAACATAGGAGGCGTGTCCCCGACCAGCCGAAGTGTAGTGGACTCTGTGGAGGTTGTCTTACCAAACCGGCTTTGTTCTGTACGCGACCGCTCTCGTTCTGCTCCTTCGAACTGGACTAAAAATAGAAGAAATTCTTTCATTCTTCACTTATTTCTGTTAGGGGGTTTTAAAAGACACCCTGGACAGTTGTAGCCTGTCACAGACAGAGGACCTATTCAAATTTGATTGGGCCACATTGTAAGCACATTAAATATATCAAGGCTGACCATTTTAATTGGCCAAAAAGTTGCACATTATACAAATGCAAATGGCAAGTAGCAAATAGACTTAATTGTTCCATAAAATATAGATTACTACAAATTAAAAATTTTCTGGGTTGGGCACAGATCACCTCCTATCTAGAAAATAATTCCGTTCGAGTAGGGGAAGCACTTATATACATATACATATACATATATATACAGTGTATAATGTAGCATACAAATGCCACTGTGAACACCAAACTGAAGGAACCAAGAGTTTCAATTTACCGGCTAGTGCTTTTGAAATGTTGTCTTTCTTCCACTCCCATGGCTGGTCGTATTCATCGGCCGGCCTCTCGTCATCCTGGGGCAGTCTGCTCTCTCTGGTGTCCACATCGAGCCACTGACTCTGCGGAAGCGTCGATGGAGCAGGTCTATGGTGCGGACGGGCCTTCTCCTCATAAGGGTTGTCATATAACTGGCTTCCATCTCCACTTTCCGATCTGTTGGTCATTGTGCTGAGCTGTAGTTCTACACAATGAAAAAAAAAATCATAGGTTACATACACTCGCTGGCAATTGCTAATTCACACCAACAGCTAATTAGCAAATGACATGGCAGCCATTTAATGCATTTAGTGCAGACATATTTATAAAAAACCTGCTGAGGTTTCAAGTGTGCATCAGAATAGACCAAAGAGTGATTAAAGTTTTTGGTGCAAGTAGCGCTGTGTGTAAAAATGTATGCCGTTATTGAGGTTGACACTGGCTTGAGACAATAGGAAATACACAATAACCCAAATACACACTTGTGCAAACACTCCAACTTACAATCCAGGTCATTACATTTATTAGACACAGTTTGCCTAATAAAGTGGTCAGTAAGTGTAGAATGTCCAAATGTTAATGTACTTTGAAGTCTGATAATTTACTATGAAGATGCAGATCTAGACGAATACGAGCGTATATATTTACCTGATATGATCCTTTGTGCTTCAAAAGGCTCCATGTAGCTACCACACTCTGGTGGTGCAGACTTGGGCTCCCAGTTTGGTTTTGGCCTCGGGTCTGGACGGGCATCAAACGGGTCTGAGTAGTCTGTGTCAGTGTCTGTCGCTGCTGGGGCCGAGGGAACCACCTCAGGGAGAAAGGAGAGGCATATATTAATCAAAACAATGACAGCTAGCACTGCACAGTTTATCTTATTGTTGTTGTTGTTGTTGTTGTTGTTGAAGCTTATATTTTTGGTGAAACTAAATAATATTTGAGAGATGAAAATGAGAAGTAATGAGACAAAATACATTAAAAAGGCGCTTACTGGTTCTTCTTGGACAGTGACTGGGCTGAGGGGAACTTTACAGCGTCCAAATTCCTGAGAGTCTACTTTGATAAGTCTGTGTTTTGGTGATACAACTTTTACCTGAAAATAAAGACAAACACAGTACTTTACATATCCAGAAATCCCAATATTGTGAACTGTAAGTATAAAAATGTGATTACCTCTACACCGTTGGGCAGCACTGAACCAAAAGCAGGAAATGAAGGCAGGCTCACAGTGGCAGTGCAGGAGCTGAGGCTGCCATTCTGATGCTCTTTGTCCGAGTAGGGGTCTTCAAAGTCCAGGTCCTTCTGGGCTCTGTACGCCCTTAGAATCTCACTCTCAGTGTAGTCTGGCCTCGGGGGCTGTGGAGGGTCGCGCCTGCTGCCGAAGTTTAGTTTCAGCCACTTTGCCATGGATCTGTCAGAATATGGGCATGCACTTGAGGTTAAATATGATACCTGTTTACACCAAAATTCCTAGCACACATTTAGAAAACACTTCCTCATGTAAATAAAAAAACAATTGTACATTTTTTTCCCCTAACATGCAACTGTTTTAGCCTGGATACCAATGGATGCCTCATAAAACATATCCATTATTACTATTAGGACATTATTATATGTATTAATTATGAGCAACAGAAAAGACCATATGAAGACAATGCAGGACCCCGGCTTGCCAATAAAGCTGTATAGTGCTTTTTAGTCAGGGTCAACATTAACTAGTATTACTGTTTGATTAGATAGATTAACTGAAGCAACTGCTTTAGATAAACTGTTTAAGTCAAGTGGCCAAACCAGTGCTGGCTTTCATCAAACCATTGTCAAGAACGGGCCATCATTACATTAAAGGGGTTGTTATTTGCTTCAGTGGCTAAGAACGATACACATAATCTCATGCTAAACCAACAATATGTATTTTCTTAAAAAACGTTTCAAATTGTGCGACTTCAGAATGTAATATGAACATTAGCTCATTCAGAAAGTGACTAATAAGTGATAAAAAGTAAGTTAGCCAAGTTAGCATTCGCTGCTAATGCTAACCAAATCACAACACTCACCCTCTTTTTCTCTTTGCATTGGCGGCCTCCCGTTCCTAGCGCTTTCTAGTGGTCATCCGGCATTACCATGAAATCTTTCCAACCTAAAGTAACATTGTATTGGTTAAAAGTTGCCCTGCTTTTGAGTAAAGCAGGTCACTAGGCTAATATTAGCGGCTGGTCAGGACGGGACCAGACAGACGTGCGGCAGACGGTCTCCAACAACACTGAACACTCAGTGGGAGGAATGAAGGGGGGTGGGCTGCTTTTATGAGACGACAAAAAAGCCCCAAATGCATACTTTTTGAGACAAATCTTAATATATGTTATGTGTTGGCAGCTTTTAATGGGTTAATAACATTTCAAGATTGTTATTTTGTAGTTTTGAGGCATTTAGAGGCACCTCGAGATTGTTGCATAAAGGTATGAATGTGAACTAAGGTAGGCTAATAATAGAACTGCATTAAACAACCAAAGTAATTAACACCAAACATGTACAATATAACAGCCGACAAGATGGGGTTGGACGTTTAAAAATAAAAAGTATAAAAATACACCAATTTTATTTAGTAAAATCACAAATGTTCTTTATTTTAAATGTACACTACCGCAGACTACACATCACATATCTTTTATTCACTGTCATTACTGTCACTGTCTGAATACGCCCCCAGCAGGCTCAGAGAGGATGACCCATTTTGTGCTGCCGCCGAGGGCTTTACTGCGGTCGGAGGATGAGCTGGTGTCTTTGGTTCTGGAAAAAAAATAAGGTTTTAAATAGTGGCCCTGAAATTGATATAAAGTCAATTATTATTTATTATTAAATAGTAATTGAACACAAAAAGGAGATTGTATATGTTCACTTTTACCTGTTTTTGAGATGGGTGCACTAGTTGTTGCTTCACTAGGTTTGTTTGTGGCTGCTGCAGGTTTTTTTCGCACAACCAGAGATCCTAAAGCCCCTTTACCTCCCAATGTCCCCACACTCCTCTCCCAACTCTCCACTTTAGTTTTCTTCACCCCTCCAGAGGTGCCCTCCTGTAAAACAAAACAGGATAATATTATTTTAACATATAGTGAGTATAAACTATGTTACAAACATGCAATACACATGTAATATCTAGGCAGGTTGTTAACAACATTATATGTAGTAGTTATGTTTACCTGTAGGTCTGAAGACAGGATGTCTGTCGGTTTATTGGAGATGGATGTCTTCAACTTTGTGCTGCTTCTCTGCTTTTCTTCATCTGAATCAGAGTCAGAGTCAGAGTCTCTGAGTCTCTTCACAAGTGCACGATCCAACATCTCCCTGAGAGAGAAAATTAAACAGTAATATTAGATTATTCACGTTTCAATAGATTATAGATTCTTGAGTATCAGAATGGTGGTTGAACATAATAAATATTTTCGGAGACGAATGAAGCCACTTGCTTGGTCTCTTGTTCATCCTCCTCTTGCTCTCTCTCCCTCTCCCTCTTCTCCAGTTCTCTGTACTGGTCGATCATTCCCTCAAAGTCCACCAAAGCCTGCCTCTGGTTCAACTCCTTCAGCTCCTGAAGATTCTCCAAAACCTCCATCTCCATTTTAGAGTCCTTGGTACGATTCTCCAAAACCTGGTAAAAGAGACATACCATGAATCACCAGGTTTTTGAAGAATAAGAAAATAACTTTAACACTGACCTTCATGGGGTTATTGAGCTCTTCATCCTCCCTCTCCTGTTGGATCCTCTTTTCCTCTTCCTCAATAAGTTTCTCTGCCTGGAAGTTTCTTGTGGCTCCGTGCTCCATGGCATAGTCTGTGTTTTCTGGGTCAGTCTGTCAAAACATTATTAATATATTATAAATACACAGTGATAAAATACCATTTTGATAGAGACTTTATATGGTTATAGTTATACAACTGTTTGTAAAATGTGTCTCTGCTCTCACCTTGAATGTAATCTCAGCAAGGCAGCGGGTGCATTTAATGTAGAAGCGGAAGATGGGCAACCCCATGTACAGCTCATTCTGAACGGTTTCTTTTCTGGCATTGAACTTCTTACCTTTATATATGTATTCTCCACATGTTTTACACCTGCAAAAAAGAATGAATAGATCGTTTGTCTTTTTGTTTGATTAATTGATCATGACAAACACAATACACACAAGGCTATAAATTACATGCAATTGCTGTAGTGTACAAACCTCATATTAAATGGAGCCATCAGTCTGACCACATACTGTCGATCTTTGGGGAGTTTGAGTTTAGGGATTTTAGATGGATCAAAATCTGGAGGATAGTATTTCTGTAAAGGAAATCAATATTGTATTACCACACACCATAATACACCATTTGAGTACATGTCGGTATTGTATATTAAATGTAGACAAAAAAAGCATTGACAACATTAGGTTACTAAAAATGGAAAGAATATTTACTTCGCTAAGCTAAACAATACGCGTTCACTAAAAATTAAGTTGCAAAAAAAACATGCGCAACATCGACGACTGTGTACTTACATTTAATACTTTTCTTTCAGACATGTTTGTTGTAAGTAAAAGCTTTACGTGGTGGAGAGGGAATAGTAATAATCCTGGATGCTAAAGGCTAACAAACGATTAGCATTCACAGTAAACTTCCGGTCTTTTCTTCTTCCTTAGCTACGGGCAGCAGGACCGGCAGCTCCTGACATCATGCTGCCTCTTGTGGACAAACAAGCCCCTGCAAAAACTCACTGAAAAAGAATAGTGATGTTTTTGTGAGTGAGTAAAATAAAACATAAAAGTGAATGTTCAGAATGCAAAGTACTGAGATAGATTTGAAGTTATAATGGTTTAACTAATACAATTTTGTTGATTGCTACATGAAGTTTTAACAATTAGGCTATAGTTTATATACAAAAAATACTTATGTAAACTGAAAGGATTGTAGGATTACCAGTAAACAACAGAATAAAACAAAATGTAATTAATTGTACTCACCAAATAAAGCAATAGAATATATCCTCGGATGCAAGACACAGTAGATCTGATATGTATGATTGTATGGGTGAGTCACACAAGAGAACATTGCCCTGATTTCATTACATAGGCCTACATTTCATGAATAAGACTGTACCCTTTGTATCCAAGACAAACACCCTTATGGCATAATGTGATTAAGTAGCAAAGGGCATTGACATATACAAACAACAGCTAACCACAAGTGACAGTGAGAACACACACACTGACATCTGATTCCTGAGGTGGCTGGGGTTACATCCACAAGAGGAAATTGGATCCTGATCACAGATTGGTGTCAATGTGGGTTAACTTGTCGTCAGATTTGAGCCTAATTGAGTGAAAACACAAGGAATGTTATGATTTTTATGTTAAAAATAGAATAATGGAGTGTATTTACAATATGCAAAAAGGTTAAGACTTGGGGTCAAGTACGCTAAATCCAATTGGATGCCAATAAAAAAAATACGTATTTTGTGATGACAATATGCATAGCCAGATGTTATGCTTTTTTATATCAACCAGAGACTTACCCTCAAATCGTTTGGTAATATAGTTTAAGGTCTGATTGAACTTTAGGGTCCTACCAGGTTACTCAAATATATTTTATAAAATGCCTACGTCACATGTACATTCACCTTTGACTCAGTGATCTGGTCAGTCACTTCCTGTGGTCACCTTGAGATGAAAAGGTGTTGAACAATGTCCCCATTTCATTAATATTTTAGGACCTGGCTGGTGACAACAGCGGCTGTAAAGAGTATATAAGAGGTGCTTCGTTGGCCCTTTCTTTCAAAGTGCTTCTGCTAACCACAATCTGCAATCTGAGACGTGTATTTCAGCACCATGGTCAATGCCAAGGCTCTCCTTCTTGCAGCCACCTGCTGCTGCTCATACCTGTGGCTGGTGCGCACTGAGGACTCTCTGGAGACACGCTCCTTGGACTTTACAATAAAGGCCCAGCAGGAGAAGGACCTGGTAAGATTCAGGAAAATCATTTGGCAAAAACATTTGCTGCATTAAAAATCATTTTAATACACTGTCTATTTAGACATTTTGTAATTTAATATTTTATAGATTGATGCTTTGCAAGAAGTTTTAGAGAAGCTAAGAAGCAAAGAAATGCCATCTGAGAAAAAGCTTGGCTGGCTGCCATCAGTAAGTAAATGTTTGGGAACATAAGACTTTTACAGTTTATGTTGTGACTAATATGTGACTTACACTTGTCAAACATCTGAACAACCCTAATACTCGCATAGTATTTTAGAAACAATGAAGATACATTTACATAGTGTTAATATACGTTTCTGTTCCAGTGTGACGCAGGAGAGCCATGCGCTGTGCGTAAAGGCGCACGAATTGGCACATTGTGCAGCTGCCCGCGGGGGACTGCCTGTAACTTCTTTGTTCTAAAATGTTTGTGAAGAAAAAATGACATTTATATTCACTGTATCAGAGCAGGTGAGACTTCAAAGAGGGCTGCTGGTGTTTTTCTTCAAAATAAAAAAGTCTGTTTTCTATATTGTTTGTGCATAATGATTACATTTAGATAGTTGCATGTTCTTTAATGTAAAATGTATTGATGTCAGAACCCTTTGATTGATTTAGCCTAATTATTGTAAATAACTGTTTAGTGTTTCACTGTGTATTTGTAAGACAACGACAATAAACAACCTTTACACAGTGTATGTGTTGCCTATATATTAAATATTACTATAATTCAAGTAAAGTCTGTAATGTCTATTTCTGTTTAGAGATTTTAATGACCTCGCGGCACGCTTTCACCTCGTGTCTTCAATCATTTACAGACCCCTCACACACTTAGTGCTGCTCGGCTTCATTCCGCCACACAGCAGCTGGCATCTCCTCCGTGCAACAATAAAACAAGGCACTTCTTCTATGACATCACATCCAAGTGCGGCTTTCAACATGGCGTCCAGCCGGCTACCGCTGCTGGAGGAGAGAGAGGTCCAGGAGGAGTCCGGGCAAATCGCTAAGCTCGACTTTTGCAACCACAAATGCTCGTTGCTGATTATCGTGGGATGCAGAGGCGAGCAGGGACACGCGGCACACATCAGCAAAGACATTGAACGAGGTAGGCGCACGCAGCACTTTGCGGCAAATCATTTTTACAGATAAAAAATCAAATCCGTTTTAATGTATATCGCCCATAATGCTCCAGTGGAGTGACCTCATTGCAGTGTTTATGTAATTATATGCACCCTGCTGACCGAGGCATGCGTCATCTGGTGATATTTTTCCACCAGCATTACCACCATCCACCCGGTCATCCCCTATGGGCTCGTTATGAACAGCGAATGGTTATGCCTTATGTAAGAATAGGCATTTAGGGGGGAACGTGGGAAAAGCCACGGTGTACAGTCAACATATAAAACACTTGTGTCAATGTAAATAATAGGAGGGTTTGCGTGCAGAAGATACGGCTGACAGACGGACGACAAAGGTACATCAGTCAGTCAGGCTTCTATTACATTGATGGAACAAGACAAGCATTAAAAGATCTTCATATTTTCTCTTGTAATGAAGGTTTGGATTACATGTATGTGGTCCACACTGTTAAATGCTTTCAAACGGTTTATTGATTAGTAGTATAGCATCACACATAGGCCTATTCAATTGTTTATCTGAATGTGTCAGATTTCATTGTCAGATTGATTCTTAAAATATATGGCCACATAATAAAAAACAAGCAATGTGCCATGAGTGTATTGCATTGTGTGATATGTTGTAGTCTTACAGCATAGGCCCAAATGCAGAGGTGTGTGTGTGAGTGCGTGTGTGAGTGTATGTGTGCATGTGTGTGGGGGGGGTGTGGGTG
>JAVQKC010138005.1:0-10110 GCA_036025475.1 Philypnodon macrostomus
CCAGCTCAGTAGCAGAACCATCTCACTCTCCTCCAACACCAGCTCAGTAGCAGAACCATCTCACTCTCCTCCAACACCACATCAGAAGCAGAACCTTCTCACTCTCCTCCAACACCACCTCAGCAGCAGAACCATCTCACTCTCCTCCAACATATCAGCAACAGAACCATCTCACTCTCCTCCATCACCACCTCAGCAGCAGAACAATCTCACTCTCCATCACCAACTGTTTAAACACTACAAACTTACACCCTTGTACCTTCTCACAAGTCATAAATGTGTTCATCTGCGAAGTCAAGATGTAACATGTTTGTAGACTTAATCACACTGTTTCATCATATCTTTTATTATTAACGCTTGAGAATTTCCTGTTACAATATTCGTCTCATATCCTCTGACTCATAACACAACTATCATTAATTCATATTGTTTTAATTGCTTTAATTAGACACTTGGTGGCCTGGTTGTTTTCTGGGAGACTGAAAGTAGGTCATATCTGCTCTTAACACGCTCATGACAATCCAAGCATACATTTGACCAACTCTTCAACTCTTCCCACATAATGTTTATATTTTATCACATTTTTGTAGTAGCACAAGCAGAAAGTTGACTGGAGCGCCCTTGGGTGTTTTGGCAAAGATCCAATGTTGATCTGCAAGCTTCTTTTGATTCAATGCACGGGCGATACAACGGTGCAGATGGGCGACTGCTGGATATGAGTATGCACAATTTTTAAAGTCTATTTACAGTCAGTGGAGCCTCCGTGGACCATGACTAAGTTCATGTGCATTTTAATGACCTAATTACAACAGGGAGGCAGCAATGACCTTACAAGTGTTTACAAGATGGTGAAAGGCAAACTAAACAAACCAGAACTTTGTGGGGGGCTAGCATTTGCTAATATGGTTTAAATGCATGTAAAAATTTAATAAGCAAATATTGTGATCAAGTCAAGAACCATCAAATGCTCCTCTTTCATCACCTTTGTAGTAGAACAATTTCAGACTCCTCCATCACCATCTCAGCAGCAGAACCATCTCACTCTCCTCCATCACCACCTCAAATAGCTATATTTACACAAGGTTATGTTGATATAATTTAATCTAAAGGGGGAATAAGGATATAAGGAATAATATCTATGTGAGAAATATGCAATTTTTTGTTGATCCATGAATTCCTGTGCAGTGACCGTTCTGTATATGCTGCAGGGTGGGGTCGAGGTTAAGTTTAGTTTTACTACAACACTCGGCCTGCACTTGACATTCTAAATCACCCTCGCACACACACACACACACACACACACACACACACAAACACACGCACACACACACACACACAAACACACAAACACAGATAAGTCAAGTCTGTCCAAAACAAGTTTCCAGAACCGTGCTTCAGTAGACAGTGTGGAGATAAGGCTGTCAGTCAAAGATTCAGCCCCCAGCGTTTCACACACACACATATAAAGGGGGGTTGTTTCCTCTCTGCTGACTAACACGTGCATGTGGGGGACTTCAAATCTACTCTTAAAGGAATAGGTGAATTTTTGGAAGTTGGCTTTGTGCATGGACCTTTTACCTAGAGCAATCAGTATGATAATGATAATGATAATGATATAAAGCATAGTCAGTGACTAAATTGGAGGACTGTGTAATATCGTAATGAATTAAATTAAACTACTGCTGAGTACCCAAACCTGTGACGATTCTTCTCAACAAAATTTAGATGCTGATCCATTTACCATGAATACATACAAGTGCATTCTTCTCTACTCTTGAATTCTTCTTTGTTGTATATTTTAAACAGATTCCACAAGAGTACGCAATAACTAGCCTTCACCAATGTTTTCCTTAGTGTTGGTTTAGCACCCTTCATGTAACAATATTTGATAATCTGTGCATGCATAAAAAACAGTTTTGACCTGTAGTGAAAGGCTGGAAAGTCGTGTACTTTTTTTGGTAGTTAGTAATGCATGGAACTAATGTTAGTCTGTCGTCAAGTGATATATTGTATTAATGCAAGGCTATTGGATGATTATGGAGGTCAATAAAAGAGTCAGAATAACCACCGCCACACCAAAGAGATAGAAGCTGGTTTGCCCCATTCACACAATCCTTTATAAATATCCACAACCTTGCTACTGTGACAAAAGTTTTTTTTTATCTTATTAGACAAGTGGTTGGTGAGCTTCTTATACGACAAAAAGTGGAAACATATACAGATTTTCTTTAAGTGGGGCCTAAGTGACTATTTGGGTTCCCGAAAAGAGGACTCATTGACACCAGCCCACATCAAACACAAGCTAAATGAGTAGAATCAGTTACATGTGTTTAGACTGCAGTCAGATATAAGTGCTAAAACAGCATCAGTATACTTCCTTCCCCTGCACTGTTTATATGAAGCCCTGGACATAAATAGGTATTTCCTGTGAAGTCATGACTTAACACAGGAAGTGCAGCATTAGCCCTGGCGACATTAGCCAGAATGTAAAGCAAAACCTGGAAAACTTCAGATCCCAAAACACGGTGTCACCGTAAGGCACTGGTCAGGAAGTGTGGCCCAAACAAAACGTGCATTATTTCAGCAGTGACTAACATGCATGTGTTCCATGAACATGTGTTTTAGGTGACGGCTAACAGGGCATTCAGTGCAGGTAAATGCACATATGGAAAATGTAATTATTGTCTCATGATGGCTATTGCTGCATGTTTACACATTACTCACTCCAAACATGCTCCTATAGCATAAGATTGTCTTAGTTGTTGAGTTAGAAATTCACTTTTAGCAGCAGTTCTGTGGGCAAATGCCCGGTGCCAGCAGAGGTCAATGATTTGAGGCAATCAGTTAACTGCCTGTTACTTCAAAATCTGTAGTAGGCAATCTCTGAAAGCATGGGATGACAAAAGCAGCAGAAGACCACACCAGGTATACATTTATCTACCTATGACAATAGCCAGTAAGTAGACTAGTAAGTCTAACACTGAACACTAAGGTCTTAGGCTAGTTACTGGTGACTCAACACTGCTGAAATACTGTCACACTGTGGTGAGTTTTTAACTTAACTTCAGCAGGGCTTGACATTTAACTAGCCAACTAAATAAAAAACTACTACTAGGTCTTTTGACCAGTTCTTTTTTAAGACATTTGAACTGAGTTTGCTATGCTATAACTCGGAACCTACAGAGAATCATCATATTTTGAGAAGCCCCAATTCAACACATACACAACACATAGCATCAAAATGTCACTCCCCTTTCCATTGGTTATTCTGAAATCACTTGTGAAACCAGACTTAAGCGCATTATTGTCAACTTATCATGTACTACAGCAAATGGCAAGAGAAAACGATAACAGACTGGTAACTTGCCACAGTGACCAGTGACCAGTAAAACTAATGTCAGTCCCTGATCTTCTCTGCTGCATATTTTTAAGTTTTTTTCAACTCTAAGCTCCCATAACATACGCTTTGCATGTACACCTAGTGAGTGGTGCACCTGAACTTACCGGCAGACCGCTATCCAGGGACAACCTCTTAAAGTGCTCTCTCCTCTCAAGGCGCTTGTTCATTCTGTCTCCTCCCCGCAGCGATCTACACACCTGGGAAGCCCTAGAATGGAAGACAAAAACGAAAGTCAACACATTTACAACCAGAAAGCTCATATTTCTAAAGTTACAAGCACCTTTACATAAGATCATAATCCAAAAATGAGACATATCCAAGTACATATCTTTACAGACTGTTAGAACTAGCTGCTTGCTCTCCTGAGTCCATCCCGCCCTACCAGCCCTACCCCAAAGCCCTTTTAGCTTTTGTTGTCACAGGCCGCATGGGAACCAGTCGGACCTGGGCTAGGCCATAGATAAACACTTCACTTCACGCATACTAACTCTTTTACAAAGAGACCGGCACAGAGTGGTTAGAGGGCTGAGTTAGCGCGCCACTTCCTCATTGGGAGATGGGGTCAAAGGTCACAACGTGAACGCCCGCCGGGTCTGCAAAAGAGTTATTTATTAGTCATTACAGTCACCGCACAGACAGACTGCAATAATCTGTGTAATGATATATGCTGTGTTTTACCTAATCCCAGTTATAACCCAGCAATGTTTATACAATACCCATAATTAATATTGTATGTGTTATCAATTGCATTTGAGGTATGCCTGTTAAGGTTATATACTATACTATTGGAATTGGTAAATAGTGAAGGATATAGAAAATAACATCAAAATATTGACTGATATACAGTATATATCAGTAGAATATAAAAGATTTTTGTCTCAGAAACAAACTATACAGACAATTTGACCACCATATTAATGGGAGTAAAGGCCCTATTACATTTACTATGAAAGAAAATACATATAACCTACAAAACAATAAGCAATAAGCAAGTGCAAAATTGTCATTGCACTGTATTCATAATAAGACAACAAATAAACGGGCAAACAATAGAACAAGACTTATGAGTAGCAATTTTATACTGCGTAGAAAATGTAATATACGTTTATTCGCAACATGAAGTTCCGCACACTTGCAAATGCCCTAACACCAAGCGCTCGTCTTTCTCTGTGCTAAAGCCAAAAACCATTGTTAGTAATTTTATAGTCTGTGCTCTGTTTACCTCCAAGAAATCCGTTTGAATTCACGTTGTAATGCAATTTCTCTGCTAGCAGAGTTGCTACTACCATCAAGCTAACCTACTGCAGACTAATGCTAACAAGTAAATCGAGTGCAAAAACAAATGCATAAATGTAAAGAGAAACGGTCTTGTAATTTATTTAATTGCATTTTGTATCTGCGAGTGCATTTAAATAAATAAATATAGTTGGAGTTATGCTTTTTATTACGCACTTTCCACTAGAGGGAGCTTGTTTTGCTTAGCGCTGTAGAAATGTAATAGCCTGCATTAATTCGACTTGAGTATTTTTTATATCAAATGCTCTACTAGGAATATTAAACCCCTGGTTTAGAAACAGTATAGATAGATTTTTATTTTAGTTCCCACTACTTAAAAATACGATACTGCAATAAAATATACTTTATCCTTGTACAACAGATCTGACTTCATATTTTGCAACATAAACCTGAAACTGCCTTTGTATTCAGATGACCCCTACCACAGTACGTTACCAGGTCAGCTGTATCGACTTACCAACCTACTTATGCTAACACACTTCCTGAAGCCAATAGTGCATCCTAGTACAATCGCTTCTGTTTGCTGTCTACACCTTCTCCCAGCGTGACCGCACTTGTCTAGCTGCCCTTCACACATAACTTTTGACATTATCCATCCATGTCCGCATCGGGATAACCACTTTGGAATATGCTGTAGTTTCAAACCTGACATTTTCTCTTGCACCCCCATTCCGATTATTCCCCCCTCGGGCAGCAGTGTGGAAGTTGCCTAATCAGTAAGCAGGAAGTAGGATGTTCTGTAATGACAGAAACACAGAATGGCTTAATTGCATAGGCATGTTGCATCAGATTACTCCATGTTTAGACTGGATTTGGGTTGCTCTGTTTCTGGTTGGAGGAAAATGTGAAATTGAGAGTGAATGATTCAAAGGGATTAAAAACAGTGTCACTGATTAAACAGGAATGACTTTGAGACAACATTGCCTAAAGGGTCCACAAGGATATGGTAAGGTGTGTGATGAACAAAGGAACGCATATGCTGAAAAATACCAGATAATATACAGTTAAAATGACAAATGATAGTCTTTCAAATGAAATGACATGAAGTATTGTATTTATATGAGCATTAGCTTTTACCAATAACATGCTAGTATACAAGGGGGTGTCAAACACAAGAAGTCTTTCACACAAAGTATTATGTTGCACAGTGGTTAGCCTCACAGCAAGTGGGTCCCAGGTTCGATTCCTGGACCGGGAAGTCGGGGTCCTTCTGTGTGGAGTTTGTATGTTCTCCCCGTGTCTATGTAGGTTTCCTCCAGGCACTCCAGTTTCCCCTACCACTAAAAAACATGTACAACAGGGGCCAGGACTCCCCTGAAAACAGGATTCTGAATCTCAGTGGGTCTTTCCAGGTTAAATAAAGGTCAAAGAAATTGTCTCATTCATTGTATATAGTTGTACTGTTTACATTACATCATGAGTTGACTCTTAAAGGGGCCAATACTTTCTACAATGTTATAATGTTTCTCATCAAAACCAGCAATGCCACTATTTCCCCACACCAATATTTCTTTCTTAGTATATTGTCCACAAAAATCATGCAAAAATAATAACAGGTCACAGAGAAAAAAATAGTCCTCTCCTATTCACTTCCATTCAGAATTCCCATGGGATGTCCCGGGCCTGTACATTACAATTTCCTATTTCCATTCATGCTCCACTAATACAGAGATTAATCACTTCAATATAACCACCACACAAACACACAGTCTATTTATAGCTGCTTTTATAAACACATATTGTATAATGATAACAATTGGACAATATACTATGGCCTGAACTGGCATTGTGTCCTTGCATCTGTGTCTTTTGTTGGCCTGTGCGTCCCAGAATGCACCTGTACAAGTATTGTGTGACAGCCCTAAGTATAGATATTGTGTAAGTTAACAATATTATTACGATTTTTTTTTGCATGTAAAGATATCGCAGATGTGTTTTATGGGTTTGTATGATCAAAAAGCATAGGATCAATAGCATTAGGCTTAATCAGTTCATTGCTTTAAAGTCAAACTTGACCCCACTCAATATGGGTTCATGAAGGTCACACCATATTGAACGGTGCTATAGATTCAGAATGCAAAAAAAGTCAGACATCACCATATAAAAAGGAAACAATCAGCAAATGAATGAGTTAATTTACTGTCAAAAACCCTCTAAAAAGGTACTAAATTTGACAGTGATGTACATGGTGTGATGAATAAACTTTTTGGGCAGAGAAAGTAGAATAATTATTGCTTACACTATTTCTTAATTGCAGGCAATACACTGCAAGAAACAAAATGGAACATAAAAATCATATCTGAATATTTTTCTACCACATTATTATCATCATTTGAACGTATCTATATGTGGCTTATACTATACTGGCACAGTGGCAAAGTAGTTAGCACTGTCCTATAACACCATGAAGTCTTAAAGTGGAACTAAACACCTGGGTCATAGCCATAGTAAACCCACCCACAGCCAAAAGTTTAAAAATGCTCCACAAATGGCCAGTGCCCGGTAGAGACAGAGGGACTGGGCCAAGGTTTGGGGGGAATGTGGAGCGAGCCATGCTCTCAAATCAACCTGATTCACTACAGGTGTGTGTCTAAAGGAGACAAGGGCCTATCAGAGCCTGTGGGCCTGTGACATAGACATATACCATGACATATCTTTGACCAATAGGAAAATTCAACTGCAGTAGTTTAACCTAAAGGGTGTTAAAGCTTTTTGTTACTCTTTAAGCTCAGTGGGCGTGGTCTTTTCTATGTGTTCTCCCAGTGTCTAGATGGATTCCCACCAACTACTCTGGTTTCAACCAAGTCCAGATAACCAAGATTCTGGCATAAAATCTAGAGAAGGTGATTGGGCCCCGCTCAATGGCCACCTGCAGCTACTGACAAGTTGCCCCATTACTATTTCTATTGGTATATTAAATGTGGTAACCCATGAGAGTCTGATGTTGCTGTAGACGCCAGGGGAGGGGCTAAAGTAAAAATCGACTACTATTGGTCAAAGTGGTTACCCACAAAGTCTGATTTGATGTTGCTTTAAAGGTCAGGGATGCCCTAAAGCAAAAGAGAAATGACCTAGATAAAACACTTTTATATTTTAAGAAACTTACCTTTAAACTGCAAAAACAAAACTTTTTTTACATTTGTGATGGTGTTGATAATGTTAAAAAAAAATAAGTTTTTTCAAATGTAGCCCCCGTCACAAGTTAAACTATTTGCTGACATCCCAAATTTACGTCTTGCTCTTAACCCTACAAAAAAATACACTTACTTACACACCCTAACTACAGTGGCGCAAGTAACCTTTGACCCTCCTCATAACTCAATTCAAGCCTTTCGCCTATTCATTCTGATTTAGCCTGCCACGCGCCTTTGAAAGACATCTGTGCCGTCTGCCTAATTAGATGCTAGCATTTTGGTTCAAGGGGGGTAAGTTTTTTGGTACAACATCTGCTGCTAGCAACCAGAGAGGGAGGGGGGGGGGGCCCAGCTGAGGTTGCCCTACCCCAGACAGACAAGCAAGGGGATAACAGCTTAATGATAACACTTAGAGCCATTGAGCGACGGATGAATGGCCTATGAATATGGATAGTTGTGGCTCAATTTTGATACTGTCCTTTGTCAAAATGGTGGAATTGGCAGCTGTTGGGTTAATGTAATTGCAAGTCGTTTTATTAGCGTGCTTAGGTAGGGTTGAAGGGGCTAATCCTAGTGTAAAAAGGCAATCGGGAGGTTGCATAATGTGGCTGCTGACAATGGTGGTCTTTGTAAAGTCAGAAGAAGGGAATATCTTGGCCCGACAGTTTTCAAGAGGCACGTGGGTGGGACATTTTTATTTTTTATGAGATGAGCAATTGTTTGTGAAGCAGTCCGTAATGGCTCCTAATGTAATGTTAGGAATGGCTTTTTCTGAAAGGAGTCTGCATGTCTCCTTGTGTTACTGTACGTTCTTTACAGATACCGACCACAATGTGTAATGTTTGGCAAATTAGTCGACCTATATTGCCCCTAGTGAATGAACGTGTGAGAAAAATGTCTTATTGCTCAGACCCATAGTTGCATATTCTAATGGGAATAAGAAGTAAATGTTATATTTTGGCAAATCAATATTACTTAAAAATGGTAAAATCTCAAAATGATATCTTATAACCCAAGATTATGTAAAAAGAAATGTCATAAATAAAAGAAATTGACCATGCAAATGTAATTCCATGGGTCAACTGCATTACCATATAATGCTCAGGGTCTCTATTGGCGGTAGAGGTCAGGTCACCAACACTGACCAAATGTTGTGTTTTGAGGGAAAAATCATTATAGCGTAGGTGTTAGGAGAAAATCATGTTTGCATTTATTATAGAAAATTGATAACTTGACTAACTAATGACATTAACTAATAATCATATTTAATCTGGTCCCAAACACCAAACTCCTTATGTGAATCTCTCACCTTTTACCATACCTGGCTTCTATATGTGATCAATACAAAAGTGCAGTGCCAGTATGTGCCCAAATATAGACATGGGTGGGCATTAGGCATTGATTGACTATACCCTCCACCCCCTTTTCCCCTATAGGAACCAATTCATTTTATGAGCGGGGGGAGGGGGGATTATAGGTTGTAATTTGGCACGGGCAGTCAGGGAGGGGCCGCTATTACTTTCCATTCATTGGAGAGAAAAGTGAAGTGTGCAGTAGTGTCTGATGTGGGCAGTTATATTGGGGTGAGGTTTAGGGGTGAGTGGGAGTCCAGATGGTGAAGGCTGAGAGAGATGTGTGTCCCTCTGCTGGACATATACCCCTCTTTGACTGGTACATGACGCAGAGACACACACGGGCTGTTCACTCTCATCCACCAATTCACCTGCATGTCTTTGGACGGTGGGTGAAGCCAGAGTGGAGAGAACATACAGTAACATGGGGAGGATATGCAGACTCCACCCCGGAAAAAGTATGTGTTTGCCGGCTTGAAAATCAAACCTTCTTTGTGGGCAGACTAGCTAAAATAATCTGTTTGTTCTCTCCATGTGACTTGCAGTTCTTTCTGTGTTTTCGTGTGCTTTTTTTATGTGCAAGCAAAGGCAAGTTATTTGGTAAAAAAACAAAACAATCCATCAATCTTTCAAAATCTCCAGCTATAGGTACATCCTGACTCAAGATCTGGAGAAGGTTCCCTGGATGCTGCACTGACAGACCACCCCAGCGTTATTTAAGAGGGGGTCGAATACAGTTAAGGACGGCAGTGGCGCAGTGGGTAGGTGCTTGCCCTTCAACCAGAGGGTCGGTGGTTTGAGTCCCCGTACGAGCGCACACTGTCGTTGTGTCCCTGGGCAAGACACTTAACCCACATTGCCTATGAATGAATGTGGTTGTGTGATTGGTGTTTGGTGGTGGTCGGAGGTGCAAAATGGCAGCCACGTT
>JAVQKC010138020.1:0-23421 GCA_036025475.1 Philypnodon macrostomus
CTATAGAGGCATTCTTTATTTGACCTCTGTAATGTGCCTATGTACATTAAGTATACACTAGCCCGGATCACTGTGACAACATTCATGAGATTGTGTTTATGTTTAGCAGGATTATTGGCTCAATAAAAGTGCTTCAGGGCATTAATTATTTCATTAGTTAATTGTCATTAATCGTAAAAGTACCAAACTCAATCCAGTTTATCGTCTTCATGATATGTAAGTGTCCAGAAAATTTGAAAAGATCCGGCGAGTTATTGCGTTCACAGTTTAGGTCATTAGAGGCCCCGCCCCCAAACTATGACAAACATGGGAAGGGTCTATTTGTCTTTTTGATGTTTGTGAAGGATGTTTTTAAAACTACATTCTTCTTTCAGTCTATAGTCTCTATAGTCAGTCTTCATGATATGTACCTGTGTGCAAAAGTTGAAACTGATCAATTCGTTTTTGAGTTATCGACGTGATTCCATAATTTCGTTGTTTTGCCGATATAATTACAGGTAAACAAGTCATATTAAGATAAATTGTGTATCATCAAAAAAATATATTTTCTTTCTCAAAATAACAACACAAAAACAATATATCAGTCCTTAAACGAGGTATAAACCTCAAACTAAACTAGGACCAAACAAAGAACTAAACCAGTGTTCAACAAAGAACTAAACCAGTTTAAAACACAGCAATAAACCCAGAAAAACGCAAGACATCAGGACCAACAACCTCGAGGACCAGAAATAAACTGGGACCAAAGTGGGACTAAACCAGGACTTAAACTGGAAATAACTTTATTTAAACCCAGGACTAATTCAATACATAATCAATAGCTTTAACCATACTGTGTGGATTGTTAGTGACTAGATCAGAAATGACCTAAAAGCAGCCTGTGTGACCTGAGGTGTTGTGGTATATATACAAATATGAATAAACACAAATATTATTTACTGCAAAAAAACATGTTAGAAAATTGTTGCTAATGGTTCCATGCCTATATATTATATTATAATACATTTTATGTTTCTATTTAAAATTCTGTGAGATATAGTCCTGATGTGATTCCAACTTTATTTTGTTGACTGTGAAGGCTCACTGTGAAAAAGCAAAGGGACTAGTGTAGAAATGGCTCAATAAGGCTGAGTTAGGATTTTTAGTTTTTTTCAGTGAGAAATGGACACTCAAAATGTGCTCTACCAAATGATTAAAGAAACGATTAAAGTGTTAACATCATTGTATCAACATGTAAACAACATAGTGAACCATATCTGATAAACCGTGAAAGCTGTAATAGTAAAGTGCCTCCCCTGCACCGCCTGAAAGAGCGCACTGAAGTCTGCTAAACCTAATTTAGTCTTTAATAGCGGATGGAGTGACTGAGGAGGGTTGCACGTGAAAATAGCTCATAACAGACAATGCCCAGTCAGTGTTCAGTTTATGTGAGTTAAGATGTGGATCTCTTCATGTTACACCACATGGTTGGGAAGAGTGCCCATAATAGCGGCCATAATAAGCAAACTGTATAATCTAGCTTTATAAAACTATTTTACATAGGGTTGCATTAAGTAAAAACAATATCGGCCTCCACAAGTAACGAACACATCAGTTTCATAAGTTTCAACACATTTTTGCTCATTTCAACTCACCCCAGTTATCTTCCCGGGTTTTTCCACCAGCAGCTCCTCCGCCATTGTACTAATCACAGGCTCCCCTAGTGTGTCTTGTATGTAGATGATAGAAAAGTCATTTGCACAACTTTTCCAAACTCTTGATTCAGCATCTCCACATACTTCTTTTGACCGTGCGTCTGACAGCACGGGGCGGGTCTAGGGAGTGGGCGGGTGGAAGATGTGCGCTTATCCAATCTCCAGGCCCGCATCAGGCCCAGAAACGAATCGTGTTTTCTCGGTTGTATACAACATGGTAGTCGTCGCCACTCACATGAGAAATATACAGAGTTAGACCTATTGTTGGTAGTTGTTAATAAGAGGATCAGGGTTAGCGCATGCCACGAGACAGAACTGGAAGGCCCATTGAAGGTAACAATGTAAATATCGTATCGTATCGACCACGACGTATCTTTTATGTGTGCTCACTTAACACAGCAACAGTCAGTAATAATCTGATGCACATTCACAGACACATCTCTGGATTCTCAGTGAACCAGTCCATTTGTTTATGGTGGGTTTAAAAGAAGCTATTCTGGCATAATTATTAAGATATTCAATCCCTCCAGAAACCAACGCCTAGTAGTTCTGTATATTTATGTCAAAGAAGACAAGGTGCATAGACGTAATAAACACTAAATAAAATAAATAGACACACTTGCCAATATGTAGTGGGCTGTAGGCCTATTGGGTCAGAATCAGGTAAAGTGATTGTAGTTTTACAATCGAATAATCTATAGCTTCACATTGATTAAAATTATTTGTATTTTTGTTTTAGCCAAAGGAGATTGAACTGAACCCCAGTCGAGTCTCAATCACACAAGATGCACTTCCCACTGTCCCAGGACTGCAGGTAGGGCACATGCAGTGTTCTTATGTCTTGTTATAGGCTACACTGTGACGAAATAATGAATTTATTGTTAGCAATATACAACATGTGTATAAACCAGGTTCCCAGAATGCAAAGTTTCAATCAGACCCAGATATAGTGAGAATCACTCCTCACTCATGACTGTCTTTCACGCAGGCTCGTTTGGTCACAGTGTTTCCTGCTTCAGATGTGACCAGCTACTGTTTTAGATAAATGAGCTGAGACTATAGCTTTGTTCAACATTAGCTTAATATATTTATGATCACAGGGATGGTAGTGTTATACTGGGAAGATTAGAAGCTATAATAGTAACTGTATTTAGATTATTTCATCGCTCTCTCTCTCTCTCTCTCTCTCTCGCTCTTTCTCTCTCTCTCTCTCTCTCTCTCTCTCTCTCTCTCTCTCTCTATATATATATATATATATATATATATATATAATTATATTTATTTAGATTATATTTATATCAACAGACCCTTGTATCAAACTTTACCCCGAATGCTCTGATGCTGAGTTGTGTGAGTCAGATGATGTAGTGTCATATGACCTGTATCACAGTGAAATGTCCATGGTACCATGACACTTTTTTGTAATAAATCAATTATGCTGAAATTAAGAGACTCAGAGAGCTGGAGAAATGCTCGGGAGCCAGGTTTTCTTGGTTGTAGTTAAATTATCTTTGTATCTTTGTAAATAGAGGTCTACATAATTATGTCTTCACATTTATTTCATATTGAGCTTATGTTTTTCCTGATGCAATATGTAGGCCTATCCCAGATGTGGACAAACACAAAGTCTGTGTTACAATGATGTTATGGTCCTGTATGTGACAGAGGTCGAAATATTACTAATGATGATATTCAACATCTATTGAATATGTCATGTTTTTCTTATTTTGTGAAAGCTGTACCCTTTTCTGAATGTCAGAATACTAAACGTTGTGTGTATTTGTGTGTTTTAGATCATGAGGTGACTAGGCTTCTGGATAGACCTTGACTATTTAAAAAAGTCCAAAAAGTGAGCAATAAGCTGACCACTAAACCCAGCGCTAAATGTTGGATAAAGAGTAAAGTTTCTGATCAAACTGAATGTGAATCAGAAATGAGTGGCTCATTTGTTCACTGCTGTTTCAATCATGTATTGACTATAATGAAGAAAGAAAAATCTTTTTTGTGCGCCATGATGGACTTTATTTTGAGAAAGGTTTGCATCATTGTTATATGAAGAGCCA
This sequence comes from Philypnodon macrostomus, assembly GCA_036025475.1. Classification (NCBI taxonomy): domain Eukaryota; kingdom Metazoa; phylum Chordata; class Actinopteri; order Gobiiformes; family Eleotridae; genus Philypnodon; species Philypnodon macrostomus. The sequence continues at coordinate 3,758 of JAVQKC010138020.1, forward strand.
TTAAATAATAATAACATCTGCTACAGACAAACAATGGTGCATTGTTTTGGGTGTAAAAACGTGCTAATGGATTTGACTTTCTAAAAGAAGCTTGTCTGATAGGTAAAAATAATACCCCATCTAAACTTTAGACTGTAATAATAATATGTGTGGTTGCACCTGCTCATATCAGCCTGAGTTACATGCTGGCAAATGAAAAGCTGTTCAAAATGAGCCGAAATAAAGCATCTCAGTGAAATATTTCACAACAGGGACATCTCATGATTATCATCTGGATCTGGAGGTACATGATTAAATTTTCTCTCAACACTGAATGAGATGTCGTTTGATAAATTACCCATCAATACGGGCGGTAGGGAGTCCTGCTGGTGTGTGCGTGTGTGCACTGATGTGTGTGGCTCCGACATGTTGCAACAATAACTATCTCCCAACGCGAGTGTGGAATAAGGCCACATTAGCAGCTCATTATTTCAGTATACCTCCTCGTCGTGATGCTTCCCGTTGACAGATCATCTGGCTCCAAAAGTAGATATTGTGGCCTTTAATCAGTCAGCCCCCTCCGAGCTGCTGTAGTCTCTTGTGCAGTATTTAAATTCCTCATTTACTCAGTTGCAGGCGGGACATGCCTGTCCCCCATTGTTCACTCTGAATAAACTGGGGAGCTGATCGTGTTAAGTGCAGCAGTGATTGATGGCTGCTGATGAAATCTAATATACACGCCCCATGCCATCGTTTAGCAGAAATAGAATTAAAGAAAACCACTCCAACACTGGCTCATAAAAGGTGGAAATACACTTAATGTTGCTTTTTCACATTTTTACTCAGAGTTGCTGTGACAGGATTGTGGGATACAGCCACACACCAATGAGTGTAGCGTGTGTGTAACCATAGGTGAGTGGCTCAGGGAACGGTTGTGTGGATGTATCTATGGTCTATATTAAGTCTTATTTCCATGGCCTTTGCATTTAAAACCCATGAAGAAGAGTGACTGTCATCAGGCCCAGTCTTAGATCATGCTAATTATTTCCACTATTGTCTTTAGTGCTCATGTCGTTCTCTGGTGCGTGTCATGTGGGGCTCAGCAGATAGACTTTAGCTGTGCTTTTTGATACGCACATTATCTTTGAGTACACAGTGATTGTAAGCAGTGCATGATTGTGTGCTATAACTGCCTCTCTGATTCATTTTTAAAAGACGTGCCGGATACAAAGGGAGTTTAGTGACCTCTTGTGGGACATGAGCTGCAGTTCAGCACAACAGCTTATGTCAGCTGGTGATTACTGACTAAACAAAAAGGCCCAATGCATAATACTGATGATGCCAATGTGAAATAATTGGAAATCATTCGTTTTATTTTGTATTTGGAGGCCAGATAGTTACAACACAGTTAAGTCAAAGCTGTCATCTTTAGAGTTTTTCTCCCTTGCTCTTGTCTCACTCACTTCTTGGCTACATTAGAGCTTGATTTGGGTGTAATAGATCTCCCTCCTCCCGTCCCGTCTTTTCTGATTGGCTGCGTCTGGCCTCCGGCTCCGCCCACCCGCTCCACGGCGCTCTCCTTAATGTGACTGGCCGTGGATGATGGATCACCTCCTGTCACTTCCACCTTCTCCTCCAATCAACAACCAGCCATGGAAATTGATTGTTCTAATTTGCTCTCATTATTATTATGATATTAAGCACAATATACAGACACAGCTCACTGTCAGATCTGGGCAGCGGCGTCATTAGTTACAGGGGCTGGAGAATACGCCTCGCTGGGGTTTTCTCCCACAGACGCCAAGATGTAAAGGAATCAGAGCGCTTCGCAGAAACACACAGCTTTTTCTTAATAAGATTTGCCACACAGCCCCACACTGAGGTGATGTAGCATCTAATTAAGTTCAATTCGGTGCATCTAGGAAGAGAGAAAAGGAAGATATAATTAAGTTCCTTGATGTGATGCAGTGTGTTCACAGGCTGGAGCCGACAAGGCCATTGTGAGAAAACACAACAATACAACTTTACATCTGCACAGACTACAGATGCTGTAAATCTACAGTTATTAAAAGCTGCTTAGAAAGGCAATTAAGATGCACAAGTCTATATCTGCACATGTTGAATGGACACGCATTCCAATGGGGCTGAAATAGTGCGACTGCATACACTGTAGAAGAGTTTTCTTGGCCTTGGCATGCCGTCCTTAAACAAACTAAAGAGTGCACAGGTGAACAGTGACTTTGCAGACGACCTTTGTTCATCTCGTTTTATTAAAAGCTCTTTTGTCTTTGCCATCAGCCCAGGAGAAAGAGAATAGCCAGAGGTCAGCAGTATTATCATTCAGTGTGCTATAGGCCTTCCCCCTCTGCTGTGTTCACAAGCCTGGTTTGAGATGGTACAAATGAGACTCCAAAAGGCCAAAGCAAATACCATGGAAATGTGCTGATCCAGATATTACCAGAGCAGCCCCTGCAGGTGTATAGACCACAGTGTATCCCCAGCCCACAGTATATTGGATAGTGCTTACATTAACACACAGTGTCTAACAAACCGCTTACGCTCCTTTAATTGGATTACAAGGAGTGCTGCATTCCCATTGGTGAGATTAGGAGGGTTTGGGCACAGAGCCGACTCGCCCCCCTGTGTGAGCGAGCGTTCTGATTGGCCGGCCTCCCTAACGACCTGCGCATGCCAGATGTTTGATTGGTGGAGTGGCGCTGGCACCGATGTTTATTGGTCCATGACAGTGTAATAAGGGGCGACGCCAAGTTGTCTGTCAGGATGCTAAAGTGTTGACTCTGATCTAGAAGTGATTAATGACGCTATTTATTTATTTGCTGGCCTTAAATACAGTTGTAGGTTTCTCCTACAAGGATTTGAAGGAATAAAAGGTCAGCTTTAACAAAAAGGAAGGTTTCAAGCAATATTTCTATTTGATTGTAAGTTAATATGGTCTTTATATAATCATTGTTTTATTGTATTGAGACTGTACATTTTTTCCAGTTAATAAGATGAGTCATCAATAATTATTCACCACACAATTAAATAAATTAAATAAATAAAGGTAACAAATCATCTAAAATACCCCCCCCCAAAAAAAAATAAAATAAAAAATAACTTTTCAAAATAAGGTTTTAATTGTGTTTTTTTGCAGTCAGTTGTTAATATTGTATTATGTTATAATCCTTGTTGCATTGAATTTCATTTGTGGGGGATGGCAGGTTGGCAGCTTATAAATGACACAACAATTAAGGAAGCTACTGCATTACACTTTTGTTTTAAAAAAGTTTTCAGAACGTGTTCCGAGAAAGTAGAATGCACCTGTGACCTTCCATACTTTGACCTCTCACCTTTGACCTTCACCATAAATCTTCTTCCTGTTCGGTCTTTTCTTCTCGCGTTACCCAAACCTCTGACCACTAACTTATGTGGCGTCCTGGACACAAGCTGCTTAAAAGCTGGCAGCTGCTGGCCTCCTGTGAAGGAGCGGCCTCTCCATCACGGCCATGACACCTTAACTGTCCCGCTCTGGCTCACAGAGGAAGGCCCCCTGCCACTGCACACACACTAACACACTTTGTCTCGTGGCGCTCAAAGGACAAACACAATGACACATAGAGCGTGCAGTCACTTTCTCTTTTACACAGGTGCAAATGTAGATGTCAACAAAACTCACACTCACTTACTGCCATTTACCAAACAGTCTGTGGAGCTGCGGTTCCCACCACACTGCTCTCCTGACTTTAGCTGCAAACAATTCTCCCTTCAACGGCCTCTTTCACACTCGCTCCCATTTGGCTCTAATGTACTCTGGCCTGTCCCGGCAGGTGACCTGACCCTCACTGTCCTGTTTGTCAGAAAGTGAGCCAATTCAGCCAGCTGGCAGCAGAAAGGCAACCGCTCCCAACAACAGGCCGAGTTAATATGTAGCTTTAACCATTGTCTCCTTTGGCTGACAATGGAGCAGTCCGAGGAGGAGGAGCGCACACTGGGGACAAAGCTATAGATGGAATGACTGTGTATTCTTAGGAGTTCATAAAAATGGGGCTAAAACCACTTGATTCATCACTGTCTCATTTGAGAACGAACACAACGAACATACAAGATGAAAGGAGAGTGTGGCAGCAGGGTTAACTTTAGTTGCATGTCTCAGTTTTGGCAAACGGCTGAATGTACTTTGTTTAGTTTGTTCTATTGTTTTTATGGCAATCAAAAAGGGAGAATAATCGTTTTCCAATTGCCATTTTAATACGGTAGACCTTCCCTGTCATTCCTGGGAAACCCTAGACACTCTGAAATGTGTAAAAAAAACTCAGATGATCAATAATTTCTCCAAAACCAGCAATTCTGATGATTGATTTGAACTGAAGGTTTGTACTGAACATATGTGCAGCACTGAATATATTAGTGTTTTTGGTTTATTTTGAGTTCACGAGGAGGCCAATATTTCTACGTAAAAAATGGCCAGTGAGTGTTATTTTGCCCCATTCACAACAGCTGAAAAGTTTGAATAATTGTTGTGATCCAATAATGCCAACAATCTCATTTCATAATCATACTCCTACTGTCAAGTTAAATAGAAAACAGAGCTTGAGAATGTTTCCTGCAACATGGCTGACATCCTCATTGTCATCAGCCTATTTGTTGGAACTATCACTTTCCTAAAGATGAGGGTAATTTTCTATGCAAATGGGCCCCGCCGTCATTGTCCCCGCCTCGTTAATCTGGGCTCGGGCTCCTTTGACAAACCCCTCTCTGATGGATGGGGCCCTGACAGCTCCAATGTGTGCGTGCATTTTCACAGATTGACATCATCATTAAGGGCGAGAGCACACGGCCCGAATCGCTGCAGACTTCATACACCCACCTCCCCTTTTTCACATAGAAACACAAATGTACTCCCTATGCGTGTGTGTGTGTGTGTGGAGAAACGAAACACAACAAACACACAAAAATGCATTGTGTGCCATCAGTCTAACAGCTGAGCTTCGCCTTCTGTACCCACCGAGCGGGGCAGGCGGCGAGAATACAAAGCGCTCACTCATTGGCTGCCTGGATCTGTCATGTTGAAGTTAATTGGTGTAGGCTTTAAGCAAATTTCCAGCAGCACTCACTCCCAGCCATGGCACCAGTTGATGAGTGAGCCACTGTCATATGGCACCTATTGACTCACCCAGGGGAAGAGATGACACCCATAATGCCGTCTGTTTGTCAGAGTAAGGTGTACATTTGTGACCAGATGGTTTTAAATCATCTTGTATTCGCAGTCAATAGGGCTGCACCATATTTGAAGATTGTCAAAAAATCAATGACAAAATCAGATACTATTGATAGCAGCCAATGATAAAAAAGTGAATCCACCTCCAATTAATACCACTTTGAATTGTATTGTATATAATTGTATTGTTAATTTACTGAATTGGTTTGCAAATATCTTAATAAAATAAATTGTATTGATAGATTGAGAGATAAATTGTTGAATATTCTGATATCAATGTGGTTGGCATTGTTTGGATATACTTAGTAAAGTTAATGCATGCTAGTGGTTAAAACTGGGATTGATTGACTGGGAAGATTAAACTAGGTCTGAACCAGAATGTATACAGGACTTAAAGTGGTCCAAGATCCTAAAACATAATCACAGCATAATTTCACACATTTTTTAACCATAACATTATTGCAAAAGTTTGCAAACATGTAGTTTCTTTCTATATACATATTGTGTTTACTGATATCACTACATCATATAGATATATTGTGCAGCCCTAATATTCACTCAATCTCGAGGCGTGATTTTAGCTTTATTCTTAATCGTCCTAAGTCCATTGTCCGTGTACATTTGAAAATGGAAAAATCGTTACCTAATCCCAGTGCTTTGGCCCTTGAGCTACAACGTAAGAAACATGGAGTGTGCTGAGCTGGCGGACTCACAAACAGTGAGTGAGTGGAGTCAGCTGCAGATGAGCAAATAAAACATTCAATATTTATGACTGAAATTAAAACCAGATAAAGATGTCACATATTACCTCCCTCCCTCCTCCCCTCTCCTCGAACAAGCCGCTGGCTCTAACTCTGGTACTCACAACTTTTCTTTCTCAGCTCCAATGAAAGAGAAGCATTATTCCTTTGCAGCCCAATGTCTTCAAAGACAGTAATGAATGCAATGCAGTGACCCAGAAAATGGACTTTAGAGAAGGAGAGGGGTAGGAAAAAAAGCAATCTTGCGTTTGTGGCGTAGCATTATCACTCCCCTCCCCTCATACTCTCGCCTCCCCGGGCAGCCACTGTGTGCATTTATGTATGTGTGAGTGTGCACCTGCCATTATTGGTGTCTCCCAGGGCCCATGTGAATTTGCGTGTGTGTGTGTGTGGGTGTGTGTGCGTGTGTGTGTGTGTGTGTGTGTGTGTGTAGAAGCAGTAGGTGAACCAAAAGTCTCCATCAAAGGGGGAATGGGTGCAGAATGACAGGCAGGCCCATTGTGGGGTTAATTAAACACTTCAGGTTTAACACCCCGTCCCTGTCGTTAACCTAAACACTGGCTCATCACTCATCCCGCCACACTTCAGTTAGAGAGAGAGAGGGGTGAGGGGGGTTTACAGGGGGGTAAGGGAGGGGACAATGGAGATGTCACTGTGGCGCGGGTTGACTGGGGGCCGACTGGGGGCCGACTGGGCAGAGGCAGGAAGAAGTATCCAAAAAAAGTGCTCTCTTTCTTGCAAAGTCGCCCATCACTCACTTCTTGTTAATTCTTATAGGCTGTTTTTGTCACTATTCTGTTGGCTTTTTTGTTTACTGATTTGGGAGCCCTTTGATTTGATGTATATTTATGATAGCATTATATTGTCATGTTTTTCTTCTTTTTTTGCAATCATTTCTAAAATAGTGGAAAACTCTTGGCCGTTAAGTAATTGTGCTTATAGCTTATCAAGCATACAGTTGTGTATAATTAAGTTCTCCTGCTGTTTTTATGGCCAACACATTAATGTGCATCTTTTAACTAGTGGGTGGTGTGGCTTAGTGATAGAGCGGTCATCCTATAATCACAGGGTTGGCGGTTTGAATCCCGCGCAAAACTGTGAACACTGTATTTGTGTCCTTGGGCAAGACACTTAACCCACATTGTCTGTATGAATGTATTGTGTGATTGGTGTTCGGCGGTGGTTGGAGAGGCTCTATAGGCGCAGAATGGCAGCTATGCTTCTGACTGTGCACCATGGCAGCTGTGGCTACAAAAGTAGTTTACCACCACCTGTGTGTGATTTTGGAGTGAATGAATAATGGATTAAAAAATGTGTTTTAAATAATCCATTATTTAAAGTCTAATTTGTTTGTTACAAAGTGGAGAAGAGAGATGGGGCGTTCATCAAAGCAGAATGAGGAGGAAAATATCCATTAATGCTGTAACGTTAAAGTAAATTTTGCAGTTTATTACAGATTTATTCAAATCTGTTTTAGTCTTGATACCAATGCCAGTCCCTGGGCTTTGTGGATCGGCTGATACCCACTGATAACTATCTGCTCATATTTAGGCTAAAGTATAAATTGTATTAGGGATGCAACTAACGATTACTTTACTAATCGATTAATCTGACAACTATTTTTTACCTAATTTGAACCAGGTGAAGCTAAAACTATGACACCTGAGGACTTCTGGATAGATCATTTTTACAGACAAAGAAGGTTTTTCATGTAAATGCGAAATGTAAATTTTTTGTACAGTTTTGGTCTAATGACTTCTCTGCGTGGCTCCAGTATCATCCTCATTCATCGAACCACTGATCCAGCTGATGAGCCAGGATCAACCATATATACCATCATATCATTACAAATTATATAGCAAATCATTAATTGAGATTATTCAGATCTCCAAAATATTTCTCATATTAAAAATCTTCTGATTCATTATTTAAGTTGTTGGCCCCTTTAATCGCTCTAGCTGTTCTTGTAAAATATGTAATAACAGGTATTTTTTACAATTTGCATTTGTGATTGGAATAAGTGGCCTTCATCAATAATTGAACTGAAGTTTTTTTAAACAAGGCTTTGTGAGTGCAGTAGATGTTCCCACCACTAGAGAGCAGTAGTTTACACAGTGGTAACTAAACATTTAGGTCCAGTCTCTAAAAAGGAAAATAAAGTACAACCAAAAAATACCACCAGCTGACAAACAAACACTTAAGTGTTAATGTGCCTATACAAATTTAACTCACCGTTTACATTATTTGCAACAAGTGACTTACCCAACAACACAGTGGCACACTTTTAATTTAGCCCTCATCAATATTATTGGTATTTGATTGGATTGTATTTCTACATTTTTGCCAGGATAGATTCAGTTGACATACACATTAGAGTTTAATTACATTGAAACATACAATTATAACTAAAGCCTCCACTTTCCAACAATCACAATATCACATTGAATTATTAACTGTACTTATTGCTTATTCCAATCCTTTTCATAACCCACTATCTTTATACAGAAGCACTGTTATCATCATGTGTTTGATTTTTTTTCATGTTAAAGAACAGGAGAGTGTGTGTGTAAGAAAGTTGAAGTGATCATGTGACTACTTGCCAAAACACACACACACAGGTACACAGGTGTTTAAAGCTGTTGTACCAGAGGAAATGACTGTAAGCATCTAAATTAATGGAATTAAGTTGTTTTGACTGAGTTTTTGCAGCAGAATTAAAATGAGCTTTGGCAGATGTGAGACAAAACAAGTAAATACTCTAAATGTGTTAGAATCACAGATATGTTAATGATGGTGCACTTCGCATTGCCATGTTGTAGTGTCTGTTATTATTGCCCAGGTTTGGTGAGACGAAGCCCGAACCCATGATGCAGTCTTTCCATTAGCCATTAGCCCATTAGCCCGTTAGCGCTCAGGCTGTTGGAACAGCTTGGAAGTGTGATGCTAATGCTTCAGGGATGCAACCCAAACTGGAGCGTTGGCAAAAGGCCAAACAGGAGGAGTGCTCTAACAACTTCCTGTACCTATCCTCCCTCCACATCATGTGTTATCACCTCACATAGTCTTAATGCATTGTTTCTTCTTTGGGAGATCCCTTTAAGTAGGTAAGTCTTTTTATGGTAAAGCAGCTCTGTTCCATACTCGTGCCATATGTTAGTAAGCAAGACTAATGAACATGTCTATCCAAATGTGGTAAAGGCATTTTTCTCCTTCAATTCACTTGCCATTGCCCACTGCAGTTTATCCATGGTTTGTTTTCCGAGCATTTCTCATAAAAGTGATTTATCAAAAACACTTAATACCAAAGTGCCGATGTTTCATCCTGAATGATTCTGGTGGTTGCTGAAGCTGGTGCGTTTTATGGCTTGGTCTGAAAAGGGTAGCTCTCGTGGGCATGTTGTGTTCTTCTTGTAAAGTAGTAAGACACTCTCTCTGTGTGCCCCCACTGGCGCTGCTGCTGAAATGTCAGGAGGGATAGAGGTCATTGCCTTCCAAAGGGATAAACACACATCCACATAGCTCCCCGCTGCGTTATCATTTACTGCCCTATCGGACACGTTTTGCCGCTTCTGAATGTATTTATATTTATAAAAATATTCTTTATTTATTTTCTCCGAGGCCACTGCGCTGAGGAAATTACACTGAAACCTAACATTTGGAGAGCCATCGTGACGGAGCGCTGCCAGGATGCAATTTGTGCTCTATCTCCGTGGAAAAGGGGGCCGTGATGCCCCGGGGTGGCCATTTCATTCCCTGCAGTGACATTTTTAACACAGTGCCTGCAGGACACTGCGCTGCAGCCTGAGCCGTGGTCCCCGTCATGGCAGACGGCCCGCGCACAGCTCCGTGGACACACTGTCTTTATAAAGGCCTGTCTGACTCAATATGCTGGACCAAGGTTAGCCCGAAAAGGCTACACATGCAGCAAAGAATCTCTAAGGCTTTAAAGGATTTACAGGTCACTTTGTGTGAGCGCTAGTGGACACACTGTTGTGTTTGAAGCACAAATACTCCAATGCTCAGGTTTCCTTGTTTGTTTTCTTTGTCACCACTGAACGTTTCCAGCTCAATACCACCACCAACACCACTACCACCAACTCCACACCAACACCACCAACACCATAGCCTCCTACTCCACTTTAATGGCTCCAGTTGTTTCTTTCCATTAACAATGATATATGCCAGTTTGGTGAGAGTTCCCTGTTCCTGCCTATATTTATCAAAGCAACATTAGGAGTGTATCAGCATCAATTTGCCATCATGAAGCATGGAGAGGCATTCCACTCATGTGTGACCATTATACTAATGAGGTTAATGGTTCAGCTGTGCTTACCATAAGATGGATGCCCCCCAGTGGAACCTGCCCCTTTGTGTGTCTGTGTGTGACGTGTTGTTGTTGTGTGCATCTGTACACTTGTGATTGTGTCTTTGCTTTGGTGCAGAACTGGCAACTGAGGAGAAAAACATGTTCCTTATACACCCACCAACCTAAGCCAAGGAGATATCAATCAGAACAACGGGCCTGTCCCAGTAGACCACAATTGTCTTTGAACTCAACAAACTAATGCGATGAACTAATGACTTCTTGTAGCTATTACGAGAGGGTGAATTACCAGTGTCTATTTTTTGCTAATTACAAATGGTAAAAGCAGCCGAGCCTTTTATAAGCTGTACACTGTTTATGCGCTGCCACATGCTATTCAGTCTCAAAATGAAACAGTTCTCCGGATTGAGATTGCACCATTTCTTTAACAGATGGGACGTCTCAACCATCTGTATTGTTTCTGTCAAGTGTTACAATGCTCTTGACTCTATCTGATTATACTAAACATTGTACCTTTCTTCTTTATCAGCAGCAGCACCTTAGACATTCACAATGCAGTGATTGAACTAATAAAGACTATGTTATTGATTTTAAAGTCTTGACATAAACAATTATGAGAGCACAGAATTGTTCGTTTCAGTTTCTCCAGTCGTAGTGTTGTGGGCTAATACATGATTGTACACAAAACCGCAGTATTGCTTCTTAATTAGATTTAAAGGTTATTAAAAACACAGTAGGTGCTTCTAAACGATGATCATTGGAGACAGAGTGGAAATAAACCAGTGAACATACTTCTTTTTTATACTGCCAGTCCAACCATAACGCAATGTGTTTTTGTTTTTATAAATAAATTCAATTACCAGGCACTAATCTCCCCCAAATATGGTGCACGTCAAATTAAGAGCACAGATTTAGAAATACATGCTGTGGACCATTGTGAGTTTTATCATCTTCCAAAGGCTGCTTTAATGGAGGAGAGGAAGTTGGCCTCATTTACTGTTAATGCAGTCAAATGCCTTTTCTCAGTGGGAGCTGCCCAATAAGCTGAGCCGAGGAAGGGCACGGGGTCTCTCGAGGGTTACAACTTTAATTGGATCATCCCAAAGTCCTTTTTCCCAATTCCAAAAGTAAACAAGGCGTGTCATGGCACATCTAACACCAAATGAACAAACTAGCTCCTCACATTGCCTCCAACAAGTTTAGCACGGCTTTGTCTTCTCTTTCAGCTGTTTCTGCTATTATCATTACTACTGCTATTCTATACATTTAGCAAATATTTAACCAGAAGATTAAAAAGAAAAGCATTTTTGTAAGATCAAAATATTTGGCAATGTAAAATAATAAATACAATTTTTTTATATATATATATATATATATATATATAAATATGTTTTACAATATAGGCCTATACAAAACATGTGTAATCACTTTAAGTGTATATAATCATAATACTTGTGTATATAATCGCAATACTTGTGTATATAATCATAATACTTGTGTATATAATCACAATACTTGTGTATATGATCATAATACTTGCGTATATAATCACAATACTTATGTATATAATCACTTTGCGGCACCCTTCTTACATTGTACTTTCTTCTGAATATACATTTTCCCAATTGTCTTTGATTCTATTGACTGAATTTCACTCCTTCTGATACCTGATCTGGGGAAGTGTGACTATCCATGAGACATTCCTGATGAATGCACTGCGAAATTTAAAGTGCTCATTAAATCACTTTAAGTATATCCTAAATAAAACTGCACATTATTTCCGGGTTCATATTACCCTCTATGAGTCAAAAAGCATTGAGTTTAAGTGATGTTGAATGTATTACAGTATGATTGTTTTAATAAAGCATTACCATTGTAAACTAACACAAAGGTAAATAACCATCTCTCCTGAAGGAGATTTGAATATTTAAACCCGGCAGACAGATTAGAGCCTTGTGTTTCTGCACAAACAGTGGGTTTGATGAAGTCTGAACTACTGTCTGGTGTGCTGTTGTGTTGTTTCCTTGTCTACATATGGGTGATAATATCGGCTCTTTAAGTTTGTTTCCCAGTGCCTCAGCGAATGTGTTGAGGAGCTGAGCTAAAGAGTGCTGAGGCAGTGAGTTAGCTTAGCCGACCCTTGGGCCTGTAAAGCTGCTGAGCGCAGCACACTAACGTGTGTGCATATACGCACACACGGCCCTGATAGCACATAAAAAGTTTTCAATTCTTGAAAACACTGGTGCACGCACAGCTCCATCTCAGCTGAGTAATTTAACAAGACTTACATCAATGTCTCAAGGATGTAAAATATGCAATCAACAGACACCCAATTGTACAGGAAGAAAAGTGTTCCATAAAGTTCATGCTGGCGCTGCTTTATTGGCTCTTTTAGGATCAGTGGAACTCGTAGCCAATGGGAGCACGGCAACACAGACGGCATATTAATTCATTGCTATTCGTTAGGACCTCGACATGTGCTAAAGATGGTAATCTTAAGTAATTTGTTAGTGCTGCATCGGCGCTTTGACTTTTTAGAGAGCTACTTGACAGCAGCATTAGCCCTGGGCTCCTGTCTCAGAAAAAACTATGCTCCAATTTGCAATTCATACACATTGGGGGAAATGTTTAATTCCGTGGCCGTTATTCAACTCAGTTCATTAATTAAAGAAAAAACGCTACATTCTCCTCTCTGCTTTCCCGCCATCTTTTTGATGAGCTTTCTTCAGGAGTAATTGAGTCCGTTAATTAGACAGAATTAGGCTCTAATTATTCCAAAGGCCCAGTGCCGGGGGAGAGACGAAACCAAATGTGCCATAATTCACCACTTTGCCACTGCAACATCTTTGTGTGAATCCCCTTTAACTGTCTTTGCTGTCCTCTAGCCTGACGCCTTCAAATAGATTACATCTGAGGCCTCTTCATCCTGACGCACTCTCAACAGGAGAGCGCTCCTGTTCACTTCTGCCTGATTCAGGCCTCTGCTGCAGTAAATGCATTTCATTACAATGGGGTGTTTTATTTTCTTCAGCTCACTCTTTATGTTATATTAAAGGGGACGGGCATCCGTCTTGTTTATGTCCTCTCTTGGCCGCTCAGTCAGTGGCAGTCCTTTGCTATATCACATTTTTATTGCCGTACCTTTAAGCGGCTCTTTGTCACAGCGAGCCTTGGATTTAAAGATACTGAATTAATCCTTAGCAGCAATATTCAAAAGACAAGCCTCGACTCCACAGCTATGGAGGCTATTCAGGCCACCTACAAAATACATTTTTGCTCATATCCGCACAAATGTTTATATTTTTTTCAATATACATACAGCTTATATGTTAATGGAATACAACATTAAAAATCTATTGCCTTGGACAGCCACCCGACCTTTTGTAAAATAACTATTGATTTTCATTAACAAAGAAACTAGTCCTTTCTGCTTTTCTCCTTTTTGCACTTTCCTCTTTTGCCTCAGTGTTAAATAACCTTATATTAATGGTGTAAGATTGTCTATATGCCAGACATGAACAATGCAGCACGTTAGCACCAACAGCTCTCACACTCACAGCTGCTGAGTCTCTGTTGCAGATGTTTGATCGGACAGACCACCCCGAAGCACCGGGACCGAACATTTCCACCAAACCTGCCATGATGGATCGACCGGCGATCACGCCAACTTCAACCGGAGAGAGGCGTCGCAATCTGATTGGTCCAAGTGTTAATGGTCGTCCCCAGAATGTAGCTCAAAAAGGCCCTTTAGCTTTCATAAATATGGTAAATAGGTAAAAATAAGACTGATCCATCACCGGAGTTAAGGCGCTTTGTATTCTGGTACAATACAATAACATGATCTGAATATAACCGTTGGTGATAAAGTAATGCAATCATGACACTTTCTCATATTCAAAGTCACCACTAGTATTTCAAACTGTGCAGAAACTTCTATAGAGATTTTTGCTTTCCCTTTTTCTTCAAGGGTAAAACTGTCAGCCGCTATCAAAAGCCCCATAAAGCAAACATTGTTCAGAGGTATTTCCCTGTATTTTCAGATGCCAGATGCTGCATGTTATATGAAATGCCCTGGTCGTATTTTTCACTATGACAGCGCCATAGCTTACACTAAAGGGACTGGGGTTAGTCTATCCTCCACTGGTGTATTACTCTTTGAATGTCTCTAAGTTAAACTGCCGCTGACAGCTTATCAGTCAATGTAATGCACAATGCCGCTATGTGTGTGCGTAGCGGGCGGAGTAATTCAATATCCCTATATGATTCAAGGCAAAAACAGAAGGGGGGAAAAAGGAGATTTATGCCTCCAACGGTAGCAAGGGACATTAGTGTTGGTGCGGTCGGCCTCAACTTCCACAAGAAAAATCTACTCCTGGCATCAGTCTTCTATTTGTAATTTATTCTAATATTAAATTGTGTTTACCAGCAGAGACAAATGGAAAAGCTTCAAAATCATGCAAATCTTTGGGAGAACAGGACTAAAAGAAATAAGCATAGTAAATATTGAGAACTTTTGGGACGCACCGAGCCTGTAGATTTTCTGTGCGGCGTTTCTAGGTTCCATGAGTCCTGATCTGTATTTTAGCGCCGAAATGTAACCAGCACCTTTGGCACTGGCTAAAGTCAAACAGGTTGTGGTCATTTACACAAGAAGCATGCGTTACTCACATTTCTTTGTTTGTATTTAACCATTTTGTGTGTCCATCGCATAGCATATCCCAAAAGACGCCAGACCGAAATAGCGCGCAGATGCTAACATGCTAACATACCGCCACACAGATCTCCAAGGCGCTCCATCACTTTCAAACGTGAAAATCTGACATTTTTTCAGGACTCCGGTATGTCGCTGTTTTTACGAGGGTCAGATCGGTTTGACTCCATTGGAACGACCTCGTCCCCTCTCACGATTCGGGATTCAGCGAGAGACGCAATCAGAAAGAGGCAGGCCTGTTTGAAAGTCTGCACCTGTTCCACCAGCTTCTATTTTTACATGGATCTGCTGCGTTATTGGGATTGTTGTATGAAGCTACATTTTGATTGAGTTATATGGCCGCACACACAGTAGTTTAATATGACGTCATGACAGTATCTGCAAGCTATTGACCTTCACGGTTAAGCCACTTGTGTATGAAGGCTCTTAAATGTTTTATTGGTTGACAACGGATAGTTTTGATGCTTTTTTAGTTTTATAATATTTTATGTTTTCTGCATGGACAATTCTGACAATAACATACTTACCCATAAGGCCCATACTAAAACTAAATCATGCTTTTTACTGACTGATTGATCATTTATTGAACAATTTCAGTACTAGGCTATCTATTAGCAGGCATACGATTTGTATTATATTTATTTATATTATTTACACTGGATTAAAAGCTCCTGTTTGTCTGCCCTGTGTGTTAAGTCTCCAACTATCTCTATAAAGTACACTGAAATACTCCCAATGTGCCCCACTGCAGGCCTCTTTTCCAATCATTGTTGACACTTCCTGATCTTTGTATAAATATATGTTATTTTTTCAATGATTGTCTCTACGCTTGAGGAGCTCACTTGAGAATCCCCTCTGGTTTGCAGTAGGTAATACCTGAACATAGATCTGTTGTTTTAGATAAAGCCAGTATTTTGACCCACACACGTTGATACTGCAGGTGTGTGAGTGCTCATATTAGCCTTGTGTTTCCTTTGAGCAGCTGACGAAACAACTGCCAGCCTCCAGCATTTAGACTCACTGATGAACTTGCCATAATCACATTAACTTGCAAGCCTTATCTAAACATCTACA
Organism: Philypnodon macrostomus; assembly: GCA_036025475.1. Taxonomy (NCBI): domain Eukaryota; kingdom Metazoa; phylum Chordata; class Actinopteri; order Gobiiformes; family Eleotridae; genus Philypnodon; species Philypnodon macrostomus. The sequence goes on from JAVQKC010138020.1 coordinate 19,825, forward strand.
AGTGTTACTGATCTAACCTAATGCCACCTTATAGTCTGAGAAAAATCCCCACCAGTGCTCTGGCTCCTTAAAGCAAGCCCATTGTCCATTTGCAGGCCGTTTAGTGTGATCACGCTTAATACACATTGTTGCTATAGCAGAAAGCAGATACTCTCTTAATCCAGCTGCCTCAGAAGCATCATTAATTCCCCAAATGAAGTCCGTAACTTGAGATTGGCTAACCTATGAACCCAAACATTTCTCTTCAAATCGCCAGAAATGGGCTTATCTGTGATCGGTAAAGAAGTGCCGTGCAGGAGGCTTTGTTTTGCACCGGGATATGAGCGGGCAGTGGTCACGGCCGTTATCAGAGGCATTAGTGGAGTGCCTCAACCAGACTGTTTCCTGCCACACCGGGTTACGGTGTCACGCCTTGAGCCGTGATTGAGTTACAATCCGGGGAGAGAAGGTCACGCTGCCACGCCACAGCTCCTGCCACTCAACATTTGGCAACGCTGGCCCCCTCAAGGAAAAGCCTATGGGTCGTTTGAAACTATGGAGTGCAATTAAGTTGTAGTTGTTGCAGGGTGTTGTGGTTTTGTTTGGTGCATTGTAAAGGATAGAGGACTACAGTTTACTACAGAACGGTAAAATATGGTAATAGTGTGGTAATAAACAGGTATTAATGTACAAGAATGAACAAGATAAAATACAATATATAATAACCTATAAAGATTAGGGTTAGGATTGATAATTACCTTGAACCACACTATACCATATTATTCCAGTGCTGTAAAGTAAAGTTCTACCACTTCTTTAAGTCGGTTGCATTGAACAGTTTCTGTATTCACTGATGAGATTAACCAAACGTGCCAAATTCTTACATTTTTTGATGAATCAATCAATATTCAGATAGTGAAGTGTAATTGGAACCTTGAGGTGTTTTCTAGTGCACAAGATAAAAATCAATACTGAAATATAAGTGTAGAAAATAAGACATCTATAGCTTGATTATTGATTATTAATACTCAAATCAATTACTTCAATCAGTTCTTGCAGCTCTATTTGTTACATGATTTTACATTTTACATCTGCAACTTCTTAAATTAGGACCTCTTTGACACAGCTGAGATAGCGGTGTCTGGATGTATAGTTTTACTCTTCAGTTCATTTACATTACAGTGACGTCTGTTTCCAGTTAGTTAGCCATATCTGGCTATTGCAATATTTCATAAATTGCAGACAAAGCTTGTTACATTAATAGTGATTCTATAGGATTTAACACTGAGTCAATATAAATGTTACCCATCTGTGAACTGTCACACCAGATAATGACTACAATGTACTGTTTACTTGTATGTGGACTGCCATGTATAAAACTAAGGCCTCAGCATCCTTTGCATTAGCGCACTGTCAAAACGGCCTGCCATAGAGATCTGCATGTTGAAACTCTCACACATGCGCACTCCAGGTCCACATTCCCACAGATGATTGAGTTGTGCTTCTTTAATAAACCACTGATTCAGCATAAGTATAACCATTGATTGGTGACTTAATTCCCAATTCAAATTATCATCCTGGGTCCCTATCCAAGGTTGACATGAGCCTTGAGCTGCTGCTGCTAAGACTAAATTATACTTTGCCGCCCCTCCCCTTCGCCTCAAACACACACACACACACACTGACAGACTCCCAGGTCCCCCATCTCTCTCCCCTGTACGTCCCGCTCAGGTGCTGATACAAGCAGAAATCCTCCATGCCCCATCGCTCCCACAACACAAACACACACACAAAAACGCACACATTCCGAATATGCACAACACACGCACACCTCCGCCGACTGCACCTAGAGCACCGAGCGAACTGAAGGGAGGAGGCAGCATCAGTCTCGCCTCTATTTGCTGCGTTAGCATAGCTATAGGAAACACAGGAGTGAAAACTGTGCTTTGGTTATCCTAAATAGGCTAGGTGTGGTTTTACAAATGAGCGGCAGAGTAGTGTTCAAAGATCTGAGCACTATATTTTTAACATTGCCTTGAAATACAGCTCAATACCAGTCAAGGCCACATCATTTTGTTCACAGTTCACCATTGACAAGTATTGGTGCGTTCCAGTTGTCCTCGGAGGTTGGACTTTCAGAGTTCCGAGTTGTGAAAAAAATCAATTGGAACAGCCCCAAACTCAGAGCAACTCGGACAAGATGAAAAATCCAACATGGCGGCGCCCTACTACAAGAAGTGAAAAATAAAACTAATGTAATATTATTAAACATGATCCTCTACTGTCAACCCAACATCTAGAGCAGGCCGCTGTGGTGTATTTGAGCTTCGGGAGTTTATTCCAATGGTAATTTGGTATTGTATCATTTTCTAAGCCATCATATGTACCCCACCTAAGGCCCATAGTTACTGGGATAGGCTGCAGTTATCCAGTCAGATTTCTAATGAGAATATAACTATGTATTTATTTTTGGTACAACCTGGTATACTGTATGACTGTGACAGCATCAAGTTATTACCACACATTACTGTATAATATTGCATATTTATATCATGTTTGAACACCCCCACATTTGAAGGACAATGTTGTCAGTACTGCAGAGTTGTAGTTGAGAAATTCAGACTTCATTACTGTGATGCATGGGCTGCGTTTTGTCTTAAGTCACCCAAGGTTGCGGCCCTTCTCGCTCGATGAGGATGTAGTGGTCATTGGGAGGTGTTTGTCAGAGGCATGGCCAGGGCAGAGGAGACAGTGAGTGAAAAGTAGCACAAACGAGTGAAGGCGCTAAAGCTAAAGAGGAAGAAGAGGAGGAGGAGGAGGAGTCTGCTATTGTCTCTGCTTCATCAATATCCTCTTATATAAATGTCAGCTGTACCATTTCCCTCATCAGTGTTTCACCAGCCCAGTGGCTTTATCCCCGGCTACAAGGGGAGGGGTATCACTCTCCCATCACTCTTTTATGGCTTATCCCTCCTTTCCTTACTCCCTTAAATCCTTCTCTTCCTTTTGCTGTGTTTCCTTTCCTCCTTCCTGTTCTCTTTATCATCCTTTATTCCCCCCCTCGTTCCCGTGGCGATGCGTCACAAGCCTTGCCCCCATGAAACAAGTCAATTTTCTGCCAGCTCGGCGGATGAATAAATCTCCCTGGCTTCTGCTCAGAGCGATGGGGTTATTTGTGTATAAGTGGAGTGTGTCGTCCTCGCCTTTTAACACAGAAGATGGAGGGAGCGCTAGTCAGGAGGTACAAGGAAGTGAGTTACAGCTAATAAAAAGAAGAGAGCGAGCTAATTGGATGGAGGCAGAGGAAGAAAAGATGGAGAAATGTTGAAATAAGGGCGTCCTGAGACAAAGACTATAAAGTAAGAGTGGCACAGGGGCATTAGTCGAGGCAGCTTGGGCTTAAACGGCAGGAACCGGCACAGATCCGGATGAGTGCCAGCCTTCAGGCCACACTGGGGCTGGAGAGAGAAGGCACCACGTGATCCAGAGAGAAAGCCAGAGAGCTATTTGCTATGTAAAGCAAAATAATTTAAAACTCCTTGAATAATGAAATAATAATGTAATAATAATGTCATAATAATGAAATAATAATGTAATAATAATGTCATAATAATGAAA
>JAVQKC010138075.1:0-14277 GCA_036025475.1 Philypnodon macrostomus
ACCTCCCAAATTCAATTCAAAATGGCAGACTTCCTGTTTGTTGTAGGGTGGGGTCATAATAATATTTTATGTTGGGTACACTGTGGAGAATCACTGTACCACGTTTCATTGCTCTCTGCCAAAGTAAGTGTGTGCAGGGTCCCATAGGGGTCATAAACATGGGGGCGCTATAGAGGCATTCTATTTGACCTCTGTAATGTGCCTATGTACATTAAGTATACAATTGCCTGGATCAATGTGACTACATTCACAAGATTTCGTTTATGTTCAGCAGGATTATTGGCTCAATAAAAGTGCATCAAAACATTAATTAGTGAATTACTTAATTGTCGTTAATCGAAGATGTACCAAACTCAATCCAGTTCTGCAGGCTTTTTGAGCCTGCAGAACTGGACTTAACTTATTGCGTTCACAGTTTTGGCCCGTTATTAATTAATTACCTAATATTCATCGAAGAAGTACCCAAATCAATACAGTTCGGCGTCTTTATGGTATGCACCTGTATGCAAATGTTGAAAATGATCCGGCAATTCGTTTTTGAGTTATCGCGTTCACAGCTAGGACGCGGACGAACACCGACATGATTCCATAATATTGGCGACATGCTGTTTTCGCCGATATAATAATGTAAAGAAACTGGAGGAGGTGGTTGCTGCTCTGTAGTACAAAAAAAAGCTATTTTTGTTCAGTGATGTAATATTGCATTTTGTTTGATTTTTAAAAACACAAAAAACTACTATGTTGGTGCAAAGATGTTTTGGCCCTGTTCATGTCACTTACAGAAGTCATTGCCTGTGAGCACAGTTTGAAAATGAATTTGCAACAGTTAAGACAACAGTGTTATTGTGGATAAAAAAAAACAAAAAACTTTAATCTATTTTATCATTCTTTGTTTTTACACACTGACCCCACTTTTTCTGAATTGGGGTTGCAAAAAGGAGCTTCTAATGCCGTGCAGTGTTGAGAATGTCCTTAAAGATGCTGGTTTTCCCTTGCAATTGACATACATTTACACACTTTGTCTCTCCCATCACAGCCTCTGCTGTTCTCCTGCCGTCCTCTGTACTCCACCACCATGCTCAACCTGTCGCTGTGTTTCACTGGCTTCAAGAACAAGGAGGAAATGGTCAGTTCACTCAACCATCCTCTGCTTCTAATAACACTGGAGAAGTGCCCAGACACGTACAAGGCATAATGTGAAAATGATGTCCTGTAGTACTTCTCTCTACTATGTGACAAGAAAACTTTGGTAATGGAGAATGTTTTGATTGCATAGTGACCTAAAAATGAATGTTATTTTCCACATAGAAAAAACTGGTAAATCTAGTGCATCACATGGGAGGAACCATCCGGAAGGATTTCAGCACCAAGGTCACTCATCTGATTGCCTACTCCACTCATGGGGAGAAATACAGGGTCAGTTAACACTTTCTGTGTCAGTGAACCGTTTTCTATTCATTTCCTGATATTCAATGTTTTGCACTTATCTGGAGTTTGTATTGCAAATGTCTTGACATAGCGTTTAAGCTTGAGAACTTTAGCTTAGATATGTACCTTCAGTAGACTCAATATTTATATGTAATTTTACCGGCCAAATAAACAGAGTTTATAAACAAGTAATGTGCTAAAGGTAATTCCCAGACCATGTCGATGCACCAAATGCACTGTGGACACGGTGTGCTCTCTGGTATCACAGACTTGATGATCGTTTTCTGACAAAGTGTGCTCTGCGTGTAGACGATGACGTACTTTCAGGTTTATTGCAGTTTACTTAAACGTATTTTTTTCTTTGTGACTGTTTTTTTATTCTCATCTTTTGTACAACCCCTGTGGCTCACTGCACTTCAGGCTTGCATCATTTCTTTCCTCTCCCATCTGATTAGTCATCAGTATTCCCAGCCTCCTCCTGCCCTCTCCTCTCAAAGTCTTGTGTTGTTAGTGTTTTGTTCTGCTGCAGAAATACAAGTAAGAAAGTTTGTCACAGGCAGTCGAGGCTGTTTTCCATTTGAAAGCGGCGTGCTAACTATAAAAAAGGAGAAGCTGGGATGTGTTTGCCAGCCGAGCTCACACACACACTTGTTTTTGAATTGTGCCTGAAGTGGAGACTGTTTGTACCTGTGTGCACGCCATTGTTGCTCCATTGTGACTGAGCACAAATAAGCTGCACTGTGGGAACTGATAATGTAATGGTTCAAATATAGCGGGGTTTAGTCAAATAACAAGCTCCATCTGCTAAATGATGTTTTAGTCCTGTACATTAGGTATTTTACATTTAATCACTTTTACTGTGCTGCTTCCAAATGACATTTACAGTGACCTTAAGTTTATTTACCCTGTGTAGTTAAGAGAATAGTGAGTTCCTAATCTTTTTTAAATTGGTTCAATGATGGTTTAAATGTTATGAGATTAATGCTGCACAATTAATCACAATCAAATTGAATTAAGAAGGAAAGAAATCATAAACCTATCAGATCAGATGACCCTCAAAATGTCAGACTTTTGTAACAATGTAATATGTAACAATGTAATATGCTGAAGGGCCTGGGAGGCATGTGATTCTTGTGGAAATGTAGTATCTTAGTCCTCTTCCAAGTGTTATGCCTCCAGGCAGGTTTAAAAACATGATTATTGTGCACCTTGGATGTGAGCATAAATGTAATCATTAGTTCTGTTTTATATTGTTGTAATTTCTGTTTTAGATGTATAGATCTATATGCAAACCTACTGTGCTTTTAACCTTCAGCTGGCAGTATGCATGGGGACACCTATCCTCACTCCAAACTGGATTCTCAAGGCCTGGGAGAAGAGAGATGAAGTGTAAGTAAAATGCAATAATACATACATTTGCTAACCGCAAACAAACAGCACAGTGTTCTACTACAGTGGTTGTCAAACAGTGGCTTTGGTGCCCCCACTGGTACGCCGTCTCTCTGTAAGGGGCTTGAATTTAAACCTGGACAGCATTTGGACCAATCAGAGAAGAGAACTGATCTGCCGGTGTGAGTAAAGGGAGGAGGGGGGGTGCAAGAGGGGAGGGGGAAAAAAAGAGGAAGGGGCTCAGCTGACTGATGCACCGCAAACATTCATTTGATAAGCTTGCAAAAATCAAAGTTAAAACGCACTCATACACATGTATACCAAACACGGTTCTGCTCGAAATCACATCATTTATCTTATTGATGCACATTGTTTAAAAAGTGTTCATTTGACATTTAAACAGCACTTCACGCGCGCTCCTTTTGTTCAAACTAATCTACAACTATGGCCTTGTCGTGTCTGTTTGCAGTGTATTACATGAGTTCAGTGATTAATATTCACGGTAACCTGTCTTGTCTGTAATTGGTAGTTTTAGCGCAGACGTCTCCTGTTTCACACGGATATGAGAGAAACCCAGAGTTAACTCCAGGTTAACTTATCCATGATGATATCTCGCTCTGTAGTACCACTTATCCAGAGGCGCTAATGTTTGTGTTTGTTCAGCCAGATAAGAGAGACTTCGTAATATAGGGCCATATATCTTATAAAATTGTACTTGGTGTGGGAAGTTTGACAGCTGATTTCCTTCTTCCTTAAGGTCCTTCCACGCTGGAGACGAGGAATTCCGGACAGAGTACAAGGTTCCTCCCTTTCAGGACTGTGTTCTGAGTTTTCTCGGCTTCTCAGATGAAGACAAGGCCAACATGGAGGAGAGGACACTTAAACATGGTCAGTTGGTTACTTTCTGAAACATTCTATTCAACTTATTTCACAAATATTCGAACGCTGGCACTCCACAGAGTCATCAGAATAGCTATTGTAGTAGTTGCAATGTATTCCCTTCAGAATATCTACTCTCACTTTGTACCTCCAACTATTTACCCTGGGATTAAACTGAAGACTAATATTATTATGACTAGTACCTTACCCTGACTATAACTTACACCTTATTTAATCCTACCTGCACCTCTGTATTTATATTGTACTTTTTTATTATATGTTTATTATATTGTTACTTATCTCTTTTGCACACTTTTTTTATCATGTACTATTATTGCATGCTATTAGTACTTCCTGACTATCTTAGCGAGTCTAAACGGTTCTTCTGATCCAAAGCATTTCATTGCATTTTTGACCTTGTGTTGAAGAAACTTGAAACTGAGTGCTAAATTAAAATATGTCACCTAAAGATAACCAGGTCCCTTTGTGGAACAGTAAAGGTTATCCCGTATATGTATATTACTTGCATGTATAATGTTTCGTGTGTGTGTGTGTGTCCCTAAGGTGGCACTTACCTGGATGTAGGCAATGAGAGGTGTACCCACATGGTGGTGGAGGAAAACTCTGTGAAGGAGCTGCCATTTACTCCAACAAAGAAACTGTATGTCGTCAAGCAAGAGGTGGGTGTCACATTTCACTATTACTATTCAAATTAGATCTGCACAGCTTTGGTAACAGTCTATGTAAATGTGCATTTTACAAGGTTTTCACACCAAGTACTACCTCACAATATGTTTGTCTTAACAAGTACCAGGCTTGAGGAAGTGTCAGTGGCTGTGCTTGTGTACGCATTAGCTCTGGTGTTAACTAGTTGTACAATGGCTAAGAATAACACTGAAGCAAGTATCTGCAAAAGAAATACTAGGAGAAAAAAACTAGTTGTTCTTTATGGATTTTTTAGTTATTTTATAATGGTGCTGTTATGATTGGCAGCAGTCTCTATTATGTTCAGGGCTGCTTTATTGTTGAGTCTGACATTGACAGATGGTAGTTTCTGAATCGTGGCAAACTCTCTCCCTCTGTAATACCCTTTTTAATATTTCCAACTAATCATGTCTTATTTATTCATCTAGTTGTATTGAAATTGAAAAAGATATAAATGCCAAAAGTTACAGCAGCAGCCAGTGTTGGGTCATCTCAGGTAATACAAACATTGTGTGTCTGTAAATAAGACTTTAAACTACCTCTATTGTCAATTACTTGAACATTAATGAGGAAATGCTGTCTTCTGTTGACAAGACAAAAACTCCTGGAAATGCCTTGGAACATCATTTTTCACAAGCATCCTGAAAATGCCTGATAAATGATTTCTAGTAAAGATTCCTTGCGCCGGAGGATACTACAGCAAATAATGAATGCTTTTCCACGTCAGCGGAATGTGAAATGACTGGCTGACGAGGATTCCTCCCTGGGTTAGCCCTGGATCGATGTATCCCCCACCCCCCTGCACTACCTCCTGTCAGTGGGCCGGTCGATAGCAGATTTCCTCCACCAACTGATGAATAATTTGAAGCTAGCTGTCGGAGTGGTTTAGCTGTGCTCATAACCCTGCAATCAATACACCCTTTTCTTTACACTGCCAATTTAGTAGATTCTCAAAGAAAGACTTTGGGAGCTTTTTATCATTAACTGTTCTAATGTGTAAAAATATGTGTTTTCTGTGCAGTGGTTCTGGGGCAGTATTCAGATGGATGCACGAGCTGGAGAATCTATGTATCTTTATGAGAAGGTAAGTGGTTGTATAATCCCATACAATAAGGTGTTTAAAAAGGCCATAAAATATATATTATTTAATGACTCGTTCTTTATGGGAGCTGTGGAATTCTCTGAATTCTCTCTTCCCTTAAAGGCCCGGTTTTTCCTCTTGGCTTTGACAACTTCATTACTACAGCCAATACAAACAATAAAAAGTAGTAGCAGCAAGGTGTAGTTTCTTCACATTTCTACATAGAAAAGTGTAACCAAACCTTTTCACCTCCTGAGATGGTCAGTGCATCATCAAACAGGATTGCCAAAAACATGTATTAATGAAATGAACTAATCCAGGTATGTTTTGGACAAGGAAACATTATTATTATTACATTATTTTTAAGATTTAAGTTAGCATAATAGGCGTATAATATGTAAGACAAAGGGCTGGAGAATGGCATCTTTGGCTCATATGATGGGGCTATTCTGGTTCATCAGATTGACTTGGGTAGTAGCACACTTGCAATACAATAACAAGGGATTGGCAATGGGTTGAACTAAGAGTGCAAATTTATTATATATATTTTTTTTGCCTTTATGTGTATTATTGTGCAGTATGTGTTGTCAGACCTCAAACAGACTGCATACGTTTTTGGCGCATCAAACGTGTTTTTCCTCATCCAGCTAAGAAGATTGGAGCAGCTCCATTGCATGCTTGAAATTCTGATGCCTGCTTTTTGCAATAGAAAACCCGCCAGATTTAAATTTTTAAACCAACTTGTGCGGTCTGTTGGGGCCTGAGGCACATGGGTGTTTTACAGGCTTTGTCAAGAATTCCTCTAAATCACATGAAGCTTTGTTCTATATCTAAATTGTAACAAACGTTCATCTGTGCACTGTAAAAAATGGAGGAGTTAGAGACCAATCTAAAACATAGTTCTCTCAGAATGTTATGCATAGAAGATTTCTTAAATTACCTACATATGGTTGGACTGGATGAATTCATCATTGGATATTAAGTACTGCAGTTAAATTAGCTTCTCACACACCTTTTTCAGCCTTACTCCACCTTCAGTCACCCGCACAAGTGCAAAGCGCCCTGTAAACTGAAAACGCAGTAAAAACAAAAATATATTAGATCAGGTTATTCTAAAATCAATTCTTGTGCCAAACAAGTGAGCATATTGTGTACCATTATGTTGTATCTTTCTATTTTCTTTCCCCAGAATGACAGTCCAGCAATGAAGAAGGCAGTCTCCCTCCTCTCCCTCACCACACCCACCAGTAACAGGAAGCGTCGGCGCCTTAAAGATACTCTGGCTCAGCTCACCAAAGAGAGCGAGATCTCTCCATTCCCCCCTCCTCGAAAACGGGCTTCAGCTGAGCACTCCCTGTCTATGGGCTCCCTGCTGGACATCTCCAACACCCCTGACACATGCAAAAGTCTGGCAGGTACAGCAAGTGCATTACAATTAAGGCTGCACAATATATTGTTATGGCCTTATATCTGAGAGAGATTTGCCCAAACCAATGTCAAATCAGAGCCTCAAATGTAACTGAGTTTTTAAATTTAGATCTTGTTTAGACCATGTTAAGTCTTTGGCTTTACCGGTCAAAACGGCATGGAAATCAGAGACTTTTGGTCAGCTATCGCAAAAATCCATGTTTTTTTTTCTTAGATTGTACAGTTCTAGTTAAAATTGTGTTATAATCTGATTGGTTGAACTCTTTATTGCAGAGAGCAGGGTAAGATACATATCAGGCAGACAGAGTGATGGGGCAGTGGCCAGGAATAAGATGAGAAGGAGTACCAAGGAAAAGAGAAGTAGGACAGGCAGGGACCAAAGGAGAGCCAGGTCCTGTCTCAGTACCATTCAACAGACAGAGGCGGAGGAACCGGCAAATTCCACAGGTCAGGGATGGTCAACGCAGAAGAAATCGCTACTCTGTTTAGCTTTATTACATCATATCCGTTTGCATATAATGAGGGGATTTTTATACAATAGGATATCGTTCCAATACCTGTTTGTCCAGGTCGAGTGTTATATATGCTAGGTGTAATGGGCCAGAAATGAATCTTCTCTGCCTGGAATTCCCTGCACTTCTCTTAAGTCAATGTGTTTTGAATTGGTAGCATTGATTTGGTAGTCATTTACTGACTCTTAATATATCTTTATACCTAATAATGACCAGTTTCAGATCTACATTTCCCCCATCTGTCTGGTTTCTATAGAGAACTCAAAGCCTTCCAAGAGCTCCACTCCGGTCATGTCAATACAGTCCGCCCGGTGGCAGGTCTCCAAGGAGCTGTACCAAACCGAGAGCAACTACGTGGACATCCTGAGCACCATCCTACAGGTATCTGCCAGCGCACACGGCTAACACAGCTATTCACCGTGTCCGTACAGTTGCCCCTGACAACCGCTGCAGTCATTAAAAGTATGTAGGCTGTTATCAGAAGGGTCCCAGCTGAGTGAACCAGTGAGGGAGAAAATGACCTGCCTGAACATTTTCTCTACTGCCCTCTACGCTTAAAAAAAAACTCTCTTCTTCTGATATCTTTTTGCTATGATTACACAATTTTTTATATCTTGGTTTGCTTTTATGTTTCTTCTGTTGCATGGGTGTTTACTATTACCAAGATGATTAGATAGTGTTTCTCTAGGCATCCTTTTCTTACAGTTAGATAATGTAAAATGTGCATGGTTGCTCTAGAGGTGACCAGTGTAAGAATTTTCATGTCCTCATCGTCCGAGTTAGAAAAGTGTCCATTCCATACTCACAGATATTACAGTCAATACAATAGTGGACACTTATATCGCCTACTCTTTGATATTGTTTAGCACTAAACCTTAAAAGAATCTCCTGGGGAAAGTATAGGACCAGCTGTATTTTTAATACACTGCAATAAAATCAAGACCATCAGAGTAGCTATTTATTCCAGACAGATGGTCCACAGCTAAACGTCTCTTATAATGTGGCTGAATGAGTTTTTGTTAACGGCACTCTCTTTATAATTCAATAATTCTATCAAACAGAAACTAAAGCAAATATTCACAGGTCCTTCATCTGGAGTCAAAAATACACACCAAACAACTAACATACTTTGAATATAGATTTTACATAAATATATTTTCATTGTCTACAGCTCTTCAAGATTCCACTGGAAAAAGAAGGGCAATTGGGTGGACCAATCCTGGCTCAAGAGGAAATTAAGACCATTTTTGGGAGCATTCCGGAAATATATGAAGTTCACACTCGGATAAAGGTAGATTTTTTTTTTTTGTTTGTTTTTTTTTTTAAAGAAAAACCAGGTTAACCTTAATTTAAGTGTTTTTTTCTTTTTTCCCCTCCATGTAGAGTGACCTGGAAGACCTTCTGACAGACTGGTCTGAGGACAAGAGTGTTGGAGGCATCATCCTCAAATATGTGAGTAAAACAAACCCATTGTTCCATCTGGAAAACTGACTTCTATTTTTACCCACATATTAACTATCCAAGAACAATAATTTTAATTCAGTATTGTTTCATTAGGGTACTTTTTAGCCCCTTGAACAATTCATCTTATGCTATGTTTTTATTCTAGCAATATTAGTGTAACAGTTACTTCAGTGTCTTCATACTTCATACTTTTGTTCCAGAGGAGGGTAGAGTAACCAATCATTTTAAAATAATAATTTTGGGGTAAAGATAATAAACAGATTTTGATATTTTCAAAAGATAAACTAAAAAAACAAATAATATTTTCAAAAATGAAGGCACAAGGAACAGAATTTCCACATCACATATTTCACATAAAGCTGTTCTTACATGACACACAGAGGTGGGTAAAAGTACTCTTACTCTTTCTAGATTTCCAAGATTTTACTCCAGTAAGAATACATTTACTCCAAAATATGATTACTCAAGTAAAAGTAAAAAGTATTGTGCAGTAAAGCTACTCTATGGAATACAATGTATTTAAAAAGTTACTTGAGTAAATGTAACTGAATACTACCCACCTCTGGTCCTGACATTGTGTGAATGTTTTTCCACAGGTCATAGCATTGGATTTTTAGGTGTTCTATCTTGAATTGTGCCATATTTTTCAAAATCCCTAATTCCTTTCTCTCTTTTCAGTCCAAAGACCTAGTGAGGGCCTACCCACCTTTTGTGAACTTCTTTGAAATGAGCAAGGAGACCATTGTACGCTGTGAGAAGCAAAAGCCACGCTTTCATGCTTTTCTTAAGGTAAGTGAAGTGGGCTCGATAAGGGTCAGACTAATGGCCTGTGTGTGCTAGCTATTCACTAGTTTTGCCCATGTTTTTATATTATAATATTCACATATTCACAGATCAAGTGTGTGCGTTAATAGCTGAATTGTGTCTGCTTTCAATCAACCAGCCAATTTCAGATGACACTAGTAACTGAAAAGCAGACATATGCGGAGTTAACTAAAAGTACTTAACTTTACAAGACTTTTGAACTTGTAATTTACTGGTTAAGTTTTACAGCTGTATATCTGACTGTATGTAATATGCACTCGTCATTGGCCAACGTACAGGCTCTCCCGGGCTCTCTTGAGTGAATGATGTAAAATTGCTATTATAAGAAGTGGAACATGCTGTGTGTCACTCTCTTCAGAATAAATTGACCTGATTTTTTTCAGCCTTTTGAAATATGTATGTACCTCTGTAAGATAGCATTTAACTATAGTAAAAGCTCAGATTAGATTGATTGTCCCTTTAAGGCCCTTCTCTCCCCCTGCTAGTCACACACACTAAAAGAGTGGAGTACAAGGCCTAAATAGCATGGCTGCACTTGTCTACAATTTAAAAATTTACCTTGCAATTGAATTTGTATAGTGACTTTTTTCTCCCTTTGTCAGATTAACCAGTCTAAACCAGAATGTGGCAGACAGACACTGGTGGAGCTGCTGATCCGGCCTGTACAGAGGCTGCCCAGTGTGGCTCTGCTTCTCAATGGTAACACATTCATATTCCTTTGTTCAAACACATTTTAAATGAATCTCGGGTCATAATTACGTCCACGCTTTTCTTCCTCTTCTTATCTCACTCTTTTTATAATGCCCCTTTCCTGATATTTTATATTATTAACCTGTCCACTTCTTTTTCAACCTTGCAGACATAAAGAAGCACACGTCCAACGACAACCCAGACAAGATAACGCTGGAGAAAGCCATCGAGTCTCTGAAAGAAGTCATGACGTGAGTTGCTTTGACCCTAGCCTTTCTTATTCTTGACCCAATAATGTTTGACTATTTCACCCCACAAACCACTTCAATGAACTTATCATAATCAAGTTTTAGTCAGACTTAGAGGCAGACTGAATAGGACACAACAAAAGACAGTACTTTCTCCAGACAAATGAATCTCTATAGCTAATTTAACTCGCATGTTTTCAACTTTTTAAATAACTTGGGGTAGGAGAAATCTATAGTAAATTACACCTGACCAGTCAGTGAAAAAACATATTGAGGGCAATGAACAAAAGCAGTATAACGTTAACAGTTTCAGTTCATTTAAATCCCATGTAATATTCATTTTGGTAATTATTAGTTGTATTTTGGGGATAGTTAATCACCTCACTATTTATTTGACTCACTCCTTCACCCTCTAGATCGCTAAGCTTTGCGGAGGGAGACTTACTGGTCGTCCCCAGATTCCATTAGGCCACTAAATGGCATTGTCAGTACAGGCTCCCTCACTCTAGAAATGAACTAGCATTTACATTTTGAATCTTTCAACTTCAGCACATACAGTTGTAAATGTTTTATATTATGCAGTCCAGTAATCTTTTTTCAACTTTTTTCACCTAATGTGTTTTTTAGAAGTGAAAGTATTGCAGTTAATATGATCATAGATTAAAATTATTGTTGTACATTTTCTTTTCTTTAGGCACATCAATGAAGACAAAAGAAAAACAGAAGGTCAGAAGCAGATCTTTGATGTTGTATATGAAGTCGATGGCTGCCCTGTAAGTAACTTGAAACTGTCACCGGTCTCTTTTGTGATCTCTTTATTAAACTTGTAGTTCCCGTCACAGATCAAAGTGCAATCATACATTCTTTTTCACATTCAAGGCCAACCTATTGTCCTCCCATCGCAGTCTGGTTTATCGGGTAGAAACCATAGCTCTGGGAGACCAGCCGTGTGACCGTGGTGAAAATGTAACACTCTTCCTCTTCAATGATTGTCTGGAGGTGAGAATACACATGCACATTTAGACGAGACATACTAATGAAGCTTTTGTTTCCGCACTATAAGGCGCACTTAAAAGCCTTTTAATTTTCTCACAAACCAACAGTGCGCTTTATAATCCAGAGTGCCTCATATATGGATTAATTCTGGTTGTGCTTACTGACCTCCAAGCGATTTTGTGTCACACGGCGCTCAATGCGCTCCGTCAAAATGCTTTGGTACGACTTCGGTAAACTACAAAGCTCCGGGAGTCAGCAGCGTCACGGAGTAATACATACCTGTACTATGCTTCACCGTAATATTAGTAGTGTATTATTATTAGTGTTTATATATGACCCCAAAATGGCCATATAATTTTTCAGTGTTACAACTGAACAAGGTTGAACGTTATTGTGAATACGCCCATTAACGTTTGAACAATTTTGAGAGTTTGACTGACTGACTTGTCTGACTGTCTTGTTTCGCTTAATGCGCCTTATGGTCCGGTGCGCCTTTCTATGATTAAGTTTGACCAGTGATTTAACCTGGTGACTTGTCACAGTGGGGGATTGTTTGGCTGCATTTTTTTCCACAAAATACAGAAAATGATGTCATCGTGGAAACGGCCTGTCTGTTACTATGATGACATAACAAGAGCACACAAAAATTAGCTCATGTCCCAACACTGCTTCTCTCTTAGCTACAACCGTAACCAAGCTTTCTGTCCCTAACGTTTTATGGCCCCACCTTAATAATTGATACTGCTGCTTCTGCTGGTGCACACTGCTGTCAGGAAGCCAAAGAGCACACAAGCCAAAGTGACGAGCAAGGCAGGACCTCATCCAGGGGCTTAAATTAGTTCACCCAGAATGAATACACGGCAAAAAATGTTGTATGTTAAACAGAATAAGGAGTCTTAAGTTTGAACAGGTTTTCATTTATTATTCATTTGCTTATCCATATTAGGGATTGTGGGTGATTGGAGCTTATCGCAGCAACTATGGGCCTTAGGTGGAGTGGGCTCACACAGAGACATACACAGACAGCCACTGACTCTCTCATTAATTCACTAAAGAGAATTGGTGCACATACATGTCTATGGGCACTGGGAAGAAAGTCAGAGTATCTGAAGAGAACCCACAGTAACACAGACTTACTTGGTGATCATAGCTCATGGTTGTTAATCCTAGTTACTAATCACAGAACCCCCCCCCCCCCCACACACACACACACACACACAAACACACACACAAACACACACACAAACACACCCGGGACCTACTCTGTATATGCTAACTTGTGCTTTCTCTGAATTCTCTAGGTGATTTTGATCTGGAGCAGGTGAAAGAATCCACGTACTTCTTCAGCTGAGCAGCTTGTCCAGGTGAACCGGTGGAGATGAGTGGTATCGACATAGTGCTGCGGGAAGGCTGTAGACCTCAGTGGTTTTACATTGATCCGGGCGCACCCTGCCTCTCTGGCCCCCCAACAGCATGTACCGCCTGATTACCAAGTCTTCACACTCAGGAAAAAGATGAGAGAATGCGCGGGTAGACCGGGAAGTAGACTGCATTCAAATATGACTTTGTTTTGTAATGGACCATAGCTGACGGTCAGTTTTTATGTGTCATTGTGTCAGAGCCATAGGACAGAAACGACTTGTGCGTCACTGAGCTGCTCCAGTAGACCGACTACAATCTTGTTTATTGATGGGTTTGTGCATGCATCATAGCTGATCACGACAGGTCAGTGGGATGCTCATCAATGCAACTTTTATAAACGTGGAACATTTACCAAAGCATGTGAGCAGATATTGTAGATGCTATTGTGTCTGCCTCACCTGCCGGGAATGACTAAGCTCTTAACAATTGCAATTTAATAAACCTTTTTCTTAAAATGCCGGGCGTCCTGTGCTTCAATGGGACGGATGAAACGGGCTGTTATTTAGTTATATCTGCATATGTCAGTCTCATTGTGTGTGTGAGAGGAGATGAAGGCCTCCTTTTTAGACCCACCACAAAAGGCATCGCAGGCTTCACTAATCAACTCCGATCATATTTTTCTGGGCCAGAAGTAAAAATAGAAATGCAAAATGATCATTTACCGGGAACGTTACAGGAGTTTCAGACAAAAGGCTGACGTTCAAAGGCATAGGCTCTTCTAAACAAAGATAATGACAATGAAATGAGATGTGTGAATGTGTAGGCTCATTACTATGTAGCTATTACTCACATATTACAATTTCAAGCTGCTTTTTTTAATCACGTTCAGCCTTTCCTGTCTCGTAGTGCTTAATAAGTGGGGTCAAAACAACCAACTGCTTTTACGTTGAAGCGTGAAGAGTAAAATTGGCATTGCAAATTACTATTACTATGGCCAGTGAATTGCAGGGTTCATATTTGTATACCTACACCACCATTTACTCGGGGCAGATTTAAAGGAAGGGGGGAATTAACTCTTTTTTTTTTTTTTTTTTTTTTTTTCCCTCATTAAAAACATAACTGGAGTGGTTTTCTGAGCCGTAAGTAATTTTATAATCACTCGCCTCGAAACGGCTCAATCCATTTTTTTCCGTCTATCCTCATCCTCTGTAAGGTTGTGTTGCTGGGGAAGACAATCGGATCGTTTTTACCGGAAGTGAAGACCTTTTAA
>JAVQKC010138122.1:0-44178 GCA_036025475.1 Philypnodon macrostomus
TTTATGAGGGGGGGGGGGGGGCCTCAATGAGAAAAGCAGTAGAGAGAAGTTTGTGCTTAAAACAAGCCAAACAGTAGTTCTGATCACTCCCGAAATCGCATCACTTCTTTCTTGTGTCATCCCTGACATTCCCTGCAGATTTCATCCAAAATCCATTCAGTAGTTTTTGCATAAAGTTGCTAACAGATGCATACAACAATGCTACCAAAAACATTACCTGAATGAACATATACTACATGCTTGAGATGTGAAGGTTAATCATGCATTTATATTTTCTGTGCCTTTCCCCACAGTAAAACCAGCTGTGAACGCCTCCAGCCTCTTACAGCCCACGTAGGACAGGTAATCAAATTTACCTGTCATGATTTGTCTCTTGCGCTGCACGAAGCAGTTCTTGTATGTTCTTTGTAATTTGCTCTGTTTTACAAATCACATCCTCAGTGCATGGCAGGGTAGCATCTTCTTCAACTCCTTCTGGCTCTGCTGTGTCTGTGGCTTGTAGAGGACTACTACAAGTGATGAGAAAAAAAGTCAATGCATATGTTTAGATTAAATATATAATTTAATAAAACTGTAAGTTTAAAGTGTAAACATTGTATAATCCAACACATGTGGTTAATGTGCTTTTAGCACAACATTAATGATAAAATAGGTGTTTTTTTACCAAGCCTCTTCAAGTTCAGAGTGATTTGGTGTAGAGTCATAGTCATTCTCCATCATTGTACTCTGTCCTTCCAGACTGCAGCCCTACAGAGAAATGTGACAGGCTACTGTCAGTCAAATATTACAATATTACTGACCCATATAAAGAATCATGCATTTTTGAAGACAAAGCAGAAAAGATTACATTTCAAAACCACAAAAAGGCTGAATATATCAACCATTTATTTAAAAAAAGGTAAATTGCAGGAGATGCGATTAGTGTATTGTGAAGCCAACTGTTCCTAGGGCAGCCAAAAAGAACACCATGTTACTTCCTTTAGGGATATTGACCAAAGCTGTCAAAAATTCTCAGCCATCTCTTTTGTGACATTTCAACATCCTTTTTCAAATGCTTTTAAGAAAAGAGCTGTATGGACAAAGAAGAATAGCAGATGCACTGTGGTGCATGCAGGCAGCCAATACTGACAAAGCAGAAAGTAGGCCATAAGGCCAAGCATAGGGGACTGTTTGTGCTCTCTCAAGAACTGCTCGTGGACCCTGGGGAAGGTCAGTACTTAACCCTTCGAGATCTCTCATCCCACGACCAGGTCAGGGAAGAGGGGAAGGTAGGAAGGGAGGAAGCAGCCGTCCCCAAAGGACCCCTCCCAATCTAGAAAGGGGTCAAACCAAGTTGAGCAAAGTGGATGCAATTAACGAATAACCAAATAAACAAAAAAATAAGCAAATGAAAAATACCAACACCAACTCCGAGCCAGGCACCAGTTACTTTGTCTCAAAAACGATAACACAAAAACAGTCCTTCTGAGCTTACATTCGTTTGGAAAGGCTGTAATACAACTCCATCCTCATTATGAGCCGTTTCGGCTCTGTGGGGGTACTGCCTTAGATTAGATCCGGTCTCGTACATGGACAGGGCTCGACCTCCCCGAGGTGGCTGTCTACCAAAGGGACTTTGGGGCTGTTGATGTCCACTGGGGGCCTGCCATTTTAGCGTTGTATTTTCAGTCTGCAGGGAGTTCAACTGAAGAGATATAATAACACAATGTGGAAATGTATATTATTGACGCTAAATAAACAAAAATAACAACACTACTCATCCATGTTCAAAACAGACAGACAGACGGTATACATTGTAGGGCAGGCTATAGGTTATATAGGGTTTTAAACAGGTCATAATCAAAATATCCAACATGATTTAGGCCATGTAGCATTGGAGTTTTCTCTATTGCTGACATTCAACATTAATAAAATCAATAAACAATCCCCACGGCGGGGTGGACGAGGGAGCAACTTTTTAAAAGAGCAATAAGTAATGTCCATCTCAACTTTACTGTGTTCATCAGCTGCATTGATCAAGACCGCTCACGAGTCCCTCCCTCCGAGACGGAGCAGAAACGACATGCTCCCTCTCTGCTCCGTCTCCACCGGGAGACCGCTTATTTGGGCACATCGGAACGTATTTAGGCAGAATGCAATGAGAACTCAGCTTTTGAAGTGTATAAAGCCAAAGGTTTTAGAGCAAATCCCTAATAATGATTGGTCAAAGTTTTGGTGTTTTGGGCAAAGTTCCCGTGGGGTTTGCTTGATTTTACATTAATAGTTGCGTACATCATAACATTGCAAAATCCTGGAGGGACTGTATATATTGAAATTACCATTGTGTTTTTTTCCTTAATTTGACCTATTCTGTCTTTACAAATAAATCCCTATAGTAGTTTTTCAAAAAGAAACCACAAAACCCATAGCGCATTTCACATTTGAGCTACAGTAAGTGAATAACTTTCAGCCTACCTTGGTTTGCATCAGTCTCAATTCTTCACTTAAATGACAGTTGACTTTGAGGAGCTGTTGTATCTTTGCTTCTGAGGCAGTGAGAGCACTCTTCACCTCCATAAATTCCTGCACAGTGATTGGTCCATCAGAAAGGTCTGAAGACTCTGAACTCTGCAGCACACATGAGCAGGTAAATAAAAGTACAGTACTTCAAAATATATGTAGAAAATAAAAGACAAGCACCTTGGTTCTTCCATCATTACAGCTGTCACTGCAGGTTGCTTCTTGTATGGGGTCTTCATCTGATGCCACACTGTCGTAATCTGGCTGATCATTATCTTGGCTCTCACTGTTGTGGCGGCTGTCTATACCTTGAAGAATGAGCTCAACGTTTTCTGAAAACAGACCAGATTAGAAGTATGAACAACACAAGATCAGTTGAAAGAGTACAGACTGTTCTAATCAACACAAAATAGTAGTCATGTGTTACCTTTTGGACTTTCACACGAATTGCCCCATTGCCTACGTTTAGCATCAGTTAAAATATCAATAACAAGTGTTGCAAACTCATGAGCACTAAACCGTGCCAATTTCTGACGACCCTAGCAAAAACAGAAACAAATCAAAATAAAGAGAAAGCTATAGAGTAATAAGAAATCATTTAAATAATACATTTGTGTCCACTTGCCTGATTTCTGGTAGAAGAATACTCTGGATTAACTGGAAGGAATGGTACAACTGTAGTGTCGGTGACGAGTGTGCTATGGTTCTGTGTGGCCAACCAGACTAAGAAATAGAGAAATGACCCAAAATTAAAAACACAGGTAATGTTTACAAGTCTTTGAGAATGGTAAGAGTTACCAAAAATTTTATAATAAAAAAACAAAAAAGTACCCGCATCAGTTTCTCTTCTGTCCACTTCATCATAGACATCCATAGCAAGTTCCTCAAACTGATGATTGCTAAGCTATAAAAAAAGTAATTTAAATATATTATAATTTTGGGACTATATATGGGTGAACAAAAGAAACCATACCGACTGAAGTTTCTTCTTTGCAGCTTTGGCAAATTCTGACAAATCCAAGCTGTTTACAACAAAAGATTAATGTTACTAAGTTTAGAATCAAATCAATCAGACTGTAAATGAACAAAAACAGATCATAGTAAACAAAACAATTATATACTTACTTATTCCTTCTCCATCCATTGCAGCACAAGATAAATTAAATTTAATTGACTTTTTTGACACACTGCTTTAAACAACAGCCTTAAGCATTACACGACAATGTTGATTACCTGTCTGCCATTTGTGGAATGATGAAGTGTTGTCCATTTCTGTGATCTATAAAATAATAATAATATAGAAATAAGCATCAATACTTGTGCTTATTTTTATGCATCAAATATATTCTTACCTGGTCTTCTACCACAAAGATAGAATGTGAGGCGGTCCGTAAGTTCATACTGTATCTCCACAAGTCTTTCTGCCAGTTCATGATGGCCAGCTTGTCTGTACACATCAATACAAAAAGTCAACATTCAAAATCCGTATACGGTATAGTACCCGGTAAGCCAAATTCTCAGATGGGGTGGATAATTTGTAATCTATATCAGTGTCTTCACTACAAATTCATTGAACATTGAAGCAGAGCAGAGTATAAATGACTGCACTGTAGCCCTATTCAACAATCTTCACAGACTAGAAGATTGTCATGACTTCATATTGCAATGTGACCTTTTCTCGCCATATGACTCACCTCTACACTCACAAACTCAAAACAATATTACATTTACTAAACGGTAAACACTGCTATTGATAGCTATTGTGGCATGCAAAAAGCTGAAAGATACTAACCGTATTTGTAAGTGCTACATAAGTAAGTGCTATATATACTTTCTCTGTAACTCTACAGTTAATCCCAGACTGATTAAATTAGTCATTAGACATTTGTGGTACTAGAAAAACAAGCAAAATTCTGTATTTTAAGTTATTTTCTGTAGATATGACATTTGGACCAATGATAAAGGAAATATATGCTTACAATAAAATCAATACCATTTTATTTACCTTGCATAGTCAATTGGTGTCTTGCCACTAGAGTCCAAAGCACCTGGATCTGCTCCGTAAACTGCTAGAAGTTCTGCTTGTAATAGTTGACCAGCTTTTGCTGCTATGTGCAGAGGAGTGTTTCCTTTCTCCTAAGGGTCATAAAAATAGATTTGTATTAAGCGTGTGTCAAGTAATGCTTAATGAACATTTCTATCTTCACACTTACTGGATGGAAAAAATTGGCCTGAGCTCCTAAAGACAAGAGTCTGAGGCACGTCTCCAAATTTCCCGTCCGAACACTTGAATGGAGTTGCTGCAACATAAGGGAGGTATTAGTTACGACATTAACTTGACTTTTACAATGCCATTTCACAATGTCTTTTTGCCTGAGTGCAGTAGGTCTGGAAATGTGTGTTATACAACTACAAACAATAAATCTAAAATATATATTAAAAAAATAAATAGTTATATACCGATACCTTACTGAGATCTTTGGCAGTAACACTGTCATCCTCCCGACAAGGCATCCGATGGACATAAGCCAGCATCTGATATTTGGCCTTCACAAACTCGGTTTTGTTTGGACTGAAAGAACACATTCTGTCATTAATCAGCACACTTGCTTGAATTATCTGGATAACAGGAGAGACATTCCCTTGCTTAGTAACTTCTGTTATTATATGAGCTTGCACTCACTGAATATTGTACCCTTTTGAAACCATTTTATGGAAAATCCAGACATGGTTATATGTGAAATTCCCAGTAGAATTTCTGACATACTCATACCCTCTACCCGACACCATGAAATATATATCTATATTGTGATGCTTGGCTTGATCAACTGATAGCTCATATCATTTGCATTTGAAGCTGTAGACTATATGTGAATGTCTCCATCTATACACAGGCATTTTCTGTTGTGTTGTTTGAGACTGACTAGCTTTGACTGGTGTTTAAGGTTCAATACACAAATATTGCATGCTAACTGACCCAAAACTTCAGTGCCAATAATATTTTAACTCAGGGCTCAAATAAGCATGCATGTTGCTTTTGTGACATTTTGTAAATTTTATAAGGATGACTGAGAACTCTGGACGCACTTACTGAACTTTGTCTTGGGGGTTGGCTTTGCGCTTCCCACTCACTGAGGAGGAAGGGTCCAAAAGAGAATGCTCCCAGATGGAGTTGGCCCCATTACCATACAGAGTCTGCACCATCTATAATAGTAAAGCAAAAAGAACACATCAAAATAAGGTTTGCATGCATTACATAGAAATCCAAAGTTCATTCATACCTGTAACTGAGAGGGAGGCCATGAAGAATGAGTCAGATGCCGGACCTGGGAGCTGTGTCGTCCCAGACCTCGGTGAATGCTGCAGCACTCGTCACAGATCAGCACACCTCTATTGATAGAGGCCCATCGAGGCTCTGCAATACAAAGACTTATAAAGATCGTACACAGACAGCATGAAGGAGCAGTCAGAGCTAGGCTAATCTCACCACAGGAAAGCATTCGCTATCTTGAAGTATTAGATAATTATACTTTTGTGAAATCACATCCAAAACAATACATTTGGTGAAGTAACTACTTACTTATTTAATCATATATTGAATGCTTAAATATTGCCCTCGGTAACGTCCTAGAACACGAATAACAACTATGGGAATCACTGAGAGGAACTGTTTGAAACGCAAGTTAATGACAACCAAGGAATTGGAATCGACATTTTCTACAAATAACACATTTATATTCTTCAAAACGACTGCATAATATCCACGAGTGCTATTTTCAAACAGCATGCTCGATGGTATTTACATTTGTTACAGCCTTGTTGACTGTAGGTTGTGGTCATGGTGGTTAGCTCAACAGCTAATGTTAGCTTGTTTGACATCCTACCCGGAGTACTGCAGTCAGCGCAGACCTCTCTGTTTCGCAGTCGCTTTGACATCCCTTTGGTTGAAACGCCCTCGTCACGGACAAGGCGATACGCTTGTTTGGATATGTGGACTAATACAAGTATAACTGTAACATCGATTCAATTATAATGTATTTCCAAAGCCGCTGAGTGCCCTGCCTACTGTTGAACAAAGCAGTGATATCCCGCTACTAATGATGCAGGCTCCTCGATGGCTCCTAGCTTCCTTCCTTGTTTTCATCTACGTAGGCTGGCCTTGTTTGCATTTCGCTAAGCAGTTAAGACCACCATACATAAGCCAGATACAAGTTATAACAAAGTCTTTGGCCGCAGAATTATAAATAGTTATATTAAATAAAGACTACAGCTAGATCTGTTCAATTTTTTAAGTTAAAGCAATGTATGTGACGTTTAAGGATTTGCGCCCTCTAGCCTAAATTAGTGCAACTCCATCGCTGCAAAATCTGAACGTTTGAATGAGTGTAAATAATTAAAAACACTTGGTGGTAAAGCCACAGTCTAACCACAGTCTATTTAGGCTAAACAACTGAAAGATGAAACATGAGTGATGCTAAAAATACAGCTTTTTAAAAATGAGTAAATTGTTGTGGCCACAACTCACATTGAATATGTGTCATTATTTGAGCAGTGCTTGTACTCTGCTGTGTTTATGTAGCCTGCTGTGTTTATGCTGAAGCTGTTAAAACAGGTCAGGTCAAGGCTTTTGCATTGTTGACGGAGCATGACATGGTCTTTTTCTAATAATGTAATTGTGTGAGAAATTTGGCGTTGTGTTTAATATGCACTGCTCTAGAGTTTTCAGATCTTTCTGTCTTTTGAGAGTTTTTGTCTTTACCATCTTGGTTATTGAAAAGATTATAAAAAACTATAAATATATAAACTATAAGGGATCATCTAGCAGTAAAAAGCCTTCCTCTCTCTCTCTCTCTCTCTCTCTCTCTCTCTCTCTCTCTCTCTCTCTCTCTATCTCTCTCTCTCTCTCTATCTCTCTCTCCCTTTCTCTCTCTTTCCATTTATTAATTTCACATAGTTGTATGGGTATTAGTGCACACAGCAGCAGTGTCTGTAAAACATCATCAATAAAAAGCTGAAGGAATGGTCAGATATCTTCTATTTAACTCTTGACAGTGTTCAGGAAAAAATATGTCATGGTTTGCAAGATCCAGCAAGTAAGTTTTGTGTACAATCTTGGGACGGGCTGAATACCATCTCTTTGTGTTTAGTCTGTATGTCCTCCCCGTGTTACCATTGATACTCTCCAGTGAACTTAAAATGTTCCCATAGAATCAATATGAGAATGGATGTGAGTGTTTTTATTTTTGTCTTTGTGTGGCCCTGCAATTTGTCCTCACTGTCCAAGGTGTACCCCACCTAAAGTCCATAGTCGCTGGGATAGGCTTGAGTCTACTCGGAACCACTAAGGGGAATAAGGGGACGGAGATGAATGAAGATATCTGTCATATTGATTTGCTGTTATGTCATTTGTGAGCTATGATTGACTGACGAGAGCTTCTGGCCTGTACATAAGGCATATCAAAGTACTAAAAAACTAGGCCTAATTGTTGATGAGGAACTATTGTCCAATGGATCATAGACCAAAGCCCAAGATGATCAATTAAAGGGGCCGTGTGACAGTTTTTCTTCACTGCTGTAGCAGATTGCGTGTGATATTTGAATATGTGTGTGGTATCTCTCTATCTGTAAAAAAAAAGAGTTGAATCAGATGCGTTTTAGGCGAGTGACGTGTGTTTGGGTCATAAGAACCAAGGACATGTGTGCAGTCTGCGTGTGGTGGCGTTGCATGGCTCAAGGTATAGGGTACTGTTACTTTAAAGGGGAGTTGGCTCAGGCGGAGGCAGCAGATAGGTTTCCATTTGGTCCCCAAGAAGAGCTCATACATCTCTGAGTCTTTCTGTTGTTTTCTCCTGTGCCATCTCTCGCGCTTTCAAGACCTTTAATTGTGTGCGTAAAAGCTGCGCGCTGTTCACCGCCTGGAGCCATGGGAGGTACGTTCGCCGTTTATTTTTGTGTCGTGAGCTTGTCATCAGTCATTTCTCACAGAGCATCATAACATTATGTTTTCCCTTATAACAGAGGCCGAGACACGTCAGAAATTACTGCGCAATGTCAAAAAAGAGGTGAGTAGTGTTTTAATTCATCACTGTTTGTGTTTATGGTGGCTGGCAGCTTCAGCTTGGCTTTGCGTGGATGTGCATTTGAGGGCATGATTCGTTTTGAGACATCATGTACACGGCCAGATTATGAAGAAGAGTATATTGTAATATAATCAGAGAGTGATATTAAGATATTGCAGGGTGATCGCCGGTGTTTGTTGCTTGTGCTGCTGCTGCTGTTGTATTGGCGTTACATGATGACGGGGATGGTGACGATAATGGTGCTGATGTTGGTGGTGATGATAGCGGTGATAATTATTTTGATGATATATTATTAGTTATTATTAGTTTATATTTGTATTATATATAGTTGTATTTAAAAAAAATAATATATATATATGTATACATATATATATTTCCAAGATATCAGTTTCTGTGATTCAAGTCTCCCCATAGAACATTCTGTTTTCCCATCTGTGCGTTTCCCGCGTTCTCCATCTTGATCAAAACTTCATTGTATGACCTTGGAAATACTACTAGCATTGCTGTCATTTTCGTATGTATACCCAAAAGCTATGTCTAGTATTAAAATCTATGGTTCGACCTATCGGAACTGCTCTGTGGCGTTGGGAGCCCTCTAGGGACGCAAGTGCAGGATGTTTTATTCATTACTGAGATGGCTGGGTACTTCTAGGCTCATCTTGTCTGTGCTCCCCCTCACCTGTGACTCATTGCCTATAAGAAAAATCCTTGCAGCAGCAGCAGGAGCGCCAAAGGGGCATTATATGCGTCCATTCACAACTCACAACTTCCCATGAAAAGAATGACATCTTCTTGGTACAGCTGTGTGTAGAAATAAGATTTAGATAAAAAATAATAATAATTATTAGGGGTAGGTGAATATATAATATCACAATTTGTTAGATGATCACAATTTCAATTATATGATGATTTTAGTTGTCTTTGTATGTTTTTGTCTTACACAGAAGACTACTGCTTTATACAAATTAAATGTACATTCAAACCAATGTTCATCATAGTATTTAATACTATTTGTTTTCCCTTTACTAATATGAACGCTTCATTGTTACAGTAAAAATGACAGTGTAGAGCAGAGCATAAATGAATGCACTGTATAATGATTCAACGATCTTCCCATAGTAGATCGGCATAACTTCATTACGATTAAATTTGTTTTTACATGACACACAGAGGTGGGTAAAAGTACTTTTACTCTTTCTAGATTTTCTAAAATGTACCCAAGTAAGAGTACTGTTACTTCAAAATAATATTACTCAAGTAAAAGTAAAAAGTATCGTGCAGTAAAGCTATGGAGAACAATTTATTCAAAAAGTTACTCAAGTAAATTTAACTGAGTAAATGTAACTGAGTACTACCTAGTATGGAGATAGGTGATAGATGTGGTATAAACAATACACACAATGATTATACATAAAGAACAAAAACTGTAACACCAAGCCCACCAACGTCTGTGTAATGAAAATGTGCTACATTAGGAACCACATTTCTGAAAGTGATATGGAGTTAGAGTGAAAGATAGATGCTACAAACAATGGCTGATATGCTGCTTATTGGTGTATTTGACGTTTCACTATAGCAGACTGCAAACTGAGATGTTCTGGATCACAAACATTAATGATGGACTTTTTTTTACATTGTTACAGTTTTGCTTTTCAGAAACAAATCTAAAACTGTAAAACTAAAAAATTGTTCTAATTGCAATGGACAGTCTATTCTGCCAATGCTGATTCTATTGTTGTGTGTACTGTTCAATTTTTACAACATCTTTGATTATTGAAGATTAGGCTGCATAAATATTGATCATATGGGGTCAATTTGTGATTTTTCTTTTTCAGGTGAAACAAATAATGGAAGAAGCAGTAACACGGAAATATGTGCATGCAGACAGCAGCCACATTATATCATTCTGTGGTAAATATAGCCAGTCTACCATCATTATACACCAGTCCAATCAAACGAATGCTTTTCATAAAGGATCAAAGTTATTTACGTTATCAGTCTAGCTAGCTACACATTCCTATAACAGGTGGTGATGATAACTAATGATAGGCTGTTTTAGTTCTCTCCATTGTCTTTTATGTCTGTTCACAGAAATGACACATTTCTCCTTTTATAATGCAATTTAATATAAGTATGTGTATGTCTCAGTGTGGTATATTTATTATTATTTAGTCTCAGGGCAGATTAAGATCACCTCCTAATATACATTTCATATTCTCTCTCTCCCTAAGATTTGGGCTTAAATGTATTATTTTGGATAAGGAATAGACAGAAAAGATGGGTATATAGAAACATTGAGTAAACTAAATCAGATGTGTGTGATTCATATTATACATATCCTAGCAACAAGAGTCACTATTGGATAGCTATTTCTGCTTGTGCCACCTGTGCATAGCTCACACCTATTTTACACAAAACCTACAGAGATGAACTATTCCACGCTCAGGGGTAAACCTTTAGAAAATCAAATATTCATTCTGAGATTGTGCTGTGTCTGTGCAGCTGTGGTGGAATCCTGTGTGCTCCATGGACTGAAGCGTCGTATTGCTGGCCTGTTGTGCAGTAATAAAGTTGCAGCACTATTCATGAAGGTGGCCAAAAACTTTTCACCAGCTGAGCAACTTTGCCAAAAGGTCCAGGAATTGGAACAACTCATGGAAAACAAGTGAAGACAACCATCGTTTATATTATTATTATTAATTTATACATGTGTCATATGTGTTATTGTCTCTTTTCTGATTCATCAATACACCACATTTTATACATACAAAAAGATTACCTACACAGACAACTAACCTTTGTCTCATTTTGGTTCCATCAGCAAACAGAACAGCTCTTCACTGAGTAATGACCGCAGTCGCCAGTCCAAACTGGGCAATCTTCCTCCGCAGACGTTGAAACATCTATGGATTCGAACTGCATTGATGGAGAAGCTCTTGGACAAAATTGTTCTGTACTTAGTAGAAAACTGCAGGTGCCACTGCTCAGATATTATGTATTTAGATTATATTTTAATTTAGTTAATCTTTTTTTCTTTTCTTTTTTGACTAGTTATCAATTTATTAACAAAACATATGCTTCATTTATGCTCATATTACATTTTTGTGTGCCTGCTTCCTGCAGTACTTACTATGAGAAAGAAGCCATGTTGATGGATCCTGTAGAGGGACCAATTCTTGCATCACTCCTGGGTATGCATTGTTCTCTGTGTCTGGCCATTTCAAGTGAGGATCCTGGTTATATTGTGTTTAAATGAGCTGATTGTGTAATTCCTAGTTGGACCTTGTGCCTTGGAGTACACCAGAGTAAAGACAGCAGACCATTACTGGACTGACCCCTCTGCGGATGAGCTTGTGCAGCGACATAGGATTCACAGTGGTCACTGTCGGCAGGACTCACCATCCAGACGACCAGCTCTGGTACAGCAGCCTGTTATTATTTTAACAGTGAAGAGTGAATGAATGGTACTGTACTATGAATGGAACATAACAGTTATTGATTTTGATATAGATCCAGAAAAGACAATCCAGTGGAAGCATGGATGATCGGCCTCTCACGTGGGTGAGAGAGTATGTGGAATCACTCCACCAAAACTCCAGAACTACATTGCTTTTTGGCAAGAACAATGTTCTTGTACAGCCGGTTTGTCATGAACTCTAAACATTAAAGATAAACTTTTCCATGCCTCAATATATTATATTACACATGATAAAATTGTTCTTAATTGTAGAGGGATGACATGGAGGCTATTCCTGGATACCTGTCTCTTCATCAAACAGCTGATCTAATGACATTAAAATGGACTCCCAATCAACTGATGAATGGCAACATGGGAGAACTTGACTCAGAGAGAAGGTCAGAATAATACAATTTAAATGTGCCTAAAGAAGTATATTTCACAGTTTAGTTGACTTTACAATGTTTTCTCCAGTGTCTATTGGGATTATGCTATGACAATACGTTTGGAGGAGATTGTGTATCTCCACTGTCATCAGCAAGGTACATTAGCAGGCTGTGGTTTGTCCAACTGTATTGTGTAACTGATCCTGATACTCACTGTGATAACTTCTCAGTTAACAGCGGGGGGACAGTTGTTTTGGTGAGTCAAGATGGGATTCAGAAACCTCCCCTGCACTTCCCCAAAGGAGGCCATTTACTCCAGTTTCTCACTTGTCTTGAGACTGGACTTCTACCTCATGGACAGCTGGACCCACCCCTCTGGAACCAGAGAGGAAAGGTCAGTGTGTGCACACAAGTTAAACCAAAACCATAGTCCACAATGAAAGGAAGAAAAACAACATTATTAAGTTACAGATTTGTCCCAACATCAGACAAAAAGTGTAACATCTCTTGCAGGGAAAGGTTTTTCCCAAATTGCGAAAGAGGAGTCCACATGGTTCCTGTGACTCTGTATCAGATAAAGAAGATGATGAAGCAACAGATTATGTGTTTCGTATCCTCTTTCCTGGTAATCAGATGGAATTCAGTAAGTTTCTTCTCTCCTTTCTCCAATCAAGTGAATAAATAATAATTCATTTTCCTTGTGCTCCTGTGGAGCCCATTTAGCACCCCTGTCTCCAAATGTATCCATTTCACATTATGTTTAGACTACATCATCATTGTGGAGCCTAGTGTGGACAAACATTTCTGTGTCATCGTCTTCATCCACTTGGTTTGTTTTTGTTTCCATTGTTTAAATGTCCCCTTTTTTTATATTCACATGTGTACAGCTACAATTACAGAAATAGTTGTGGTTTCTTGTCTGTAGTGCCACTTGAGCTGATGGACCAAGGTGTCAACATGTGGCAACCAACCCAAAGAAAGTCCTCCTGCTCCTCCTGTTCACAGAATGGCTCCTCTGACAGCTCTTTGCCTAACGGCTGCAATCAGGAGCGGTAGGTGTTTCGGACTTACTTATGCAAAATTGTATGGTTATGCCAATTTGCTAAAGCCTGCATCACTTCCATCTTTAGAGCTCCGCTAAAACTCCTGTGTGACACTATGAAGTACCAGATAATCTCACGTGCCTTCTATGGATGTGAGTATAAAGCATTAACCTAAAACTAACTTCCATTTGAATTGTCTATCATCAAAAACGTAATTTCTTTTTAGGGCTTGCATACTGCCGACACTTGTCCACAGTCCGTACCCACCTCTCTGCATTGGTTATACCAGTCTTAGTGGATCCACATGTGCCCACTGATGCACGAAAAGGGTTATCGCCGGAAGTCTGGGGAACTTTCCTGCAAGATAACTCAGTAAGATTGAATAAGAAATACCTAGTTAATGCATTTGTAAAGAGTGAGTTTTAAAAGTAGTTTTTGTTGTCAGGCATATGAAGAGAAGGAGATTCATCGCCTGGTGTACTTTGGTGGAGTGGCCCCATCTCTGCGTAAAGAAGTCTGGCCCTTCTTGTTAGGACACTACCATTTCACCATGACAGAAAAAAGCAGACTAGAGGTATTTTTTAAATGACTCTTCACTGCACTGTTACCTAAATGTACAAAAACACAAAGAAAATGTTTCCACCCTTTCAGATTGACAGTCAGCTGAGGACCATGTACAAGCAGAACATGAAAGAGTGGCAGGGATGTGAGGCCATAGTGCGTCAGAGAGAGAATGAGAAACATGCTGAGGCTCTGGCCCGGTGCTCATCTGGAGCCAGTGTGGAGAGGAGCCCAGTGCAGCGCGACTCCACCATCAGCACAGATGCAAGTCAAAAACATAAGCTATAAAACATAATGACCATGGACATATTTTGGAGAACTATTGAGCTTCAACATTTGATCATTTCATTTGTCTAATTCTTCCTTTCCAGTCTTCTCTCAGTAGCAGCTCAGATCCCCATAATATCCGTTCCCAAAGTGATTCCAGCAGCAGTGCACAGGTATCTCAATAAATCACACAAACATCTGCTAAAAAGGTTTCCCTTTACCATACATCTACTGATTTATCTTTATTTATCACTTTTACATCCAATACTGACTGTAAAAAAAAAATATGCTATAACAAAGTCAAGTTTTAACAAGACATGTGACTTCCAAATGATAGTTGTGTGTACTGTATGTTCAGTATTTTACAACATCCCCAATCACTTTCTTTATTTGAAGCTAATGCTGTGTATGCTCACTTTATTTGTTTTCACAGGTGTTTGAATCCATTGAGACGTCAGAGCAGACAGAGCCTGTGCCTCAAAATGAGGAAAATGAAGAAGGATGCTGTAGTATCCCAGATAAGGATATCCCAAGTCACAGTGCAGACGTTCCACAACTTTCACAAGAAGAGGAACCTCAAACCCCTGCTCCAGACTCCTCTTCACTTGTCACAGAGCAAACAAATGATACTGCAAACCCTTCACAGTCAGCCACAGAGGAGGCTACAGCTGAGCCAGTGCTCACCAGTGAAGCAGGCAAAACTGTCACAGATGATGGACTTACAATGACAGAGAAAACAAAGATGATTAATAGTGAAGAAGGAACCAGTCATGACCCTACGGATAATGTTTCTGCAGCTAATAAGTCAAATGAACAGTTTGAACCTCAGGATAATGGGTGCACTGACGAAAAGGGAATAATTACCTCAAGCCACTCCACAGATTTAAAAAACGTAGATACAAACATGAATATAAGGCCCACCACAGAAAACACTAACATACTGACGTTGGAAACAGAGATCCATAATGAATACTTTCAAGCACCCCCACTTGGTCAAACCTTGACATTACAAGCAAAGAAATCCAAAACACTGGCTGAGCATTCATCTGAAACAGAAAGTAATACATCAAATGTCGATATTTCACCCCAAATGATCAAAGCCTGCTTTACTGAGTCAGAAAAGAAAGACTCTGAACCAGCTGCCACAGACTCTGAAACCATCAAAGCTGCTGAGTTGTCATGTGAGAAACCTGGCTCAAATTCACCTGTCCGCCAAGTCCTCAACGCTCTGCAGTTGGCCTCAAGAGGTAGTCTTTCACTATCTAGGCAGTCTCCAGACTCCGTAGATTCAGACGACTCCCCCTCTGCCCTAGAAATGGAGGATATCCCGGCTGGAATAACATGTGTGACTTTAGAAGATAACAGGAGCAGGACTTTGGTGGGTCTTGCTGCACCACCTCTTAAACTGTCCCAGAGGCGGAAGGCTGCATCTGAGGAGCTTGTCCTAGATTACCATCTGGACACTGCCTGTAACACCAGTCCTGAAGGCACTGACCTGGCCCTTTCTGAAGAGGAGCCAGAGATGGAGCAAGTGCTCTCGGGAAAGAAGTCCTCAGACGCAGGAGACGTCAAGCAGAATGAATCATCAGAAGAACAAGCCTATTCTGTAAGTACTTGACTTCCAAATGGCCAACTTTAAAAAGAGTTTACTACTTCTTGGGTTTTCACATTTAATTTTTTAACCCCACTTCACTCCCCCTAACTTCTTCCCCTCTTTCCTTACATAAGAAATACAATAAAATGTCTTCCTTCTTCTTCTACAAAGCCCTCTAATATAATCATAGTAAGCTTCTCTTCTCTATCTGCAGCAAGAACAACTGGACATGTATCTAATCAATTTACATCGCATTGACAAAGACGTTCGTCGCTGTGACAGAACATACTGTTATTTCACACCAGAAAACCTAGAGAAGCTTCGTAACATCATGTGCAGGTAAACAGTAGTTATATCATACAGTTTGAATGCACTGTAAGCAAGAATAATGATAATCCTTTTTTTCTGTAGCTATGTGTGGTTGCATCTTGATATAGGTTATGTCCAGGGAATGTGTGATCTGCTAGCCCCTCTTCTTGTCATACTGGATGATGGTCAGTGAGACTCTGCCTGCTTTCTCTCACCTGCTTGTAGTTAAATGGCATAATAATAACTTCAGGTGTGGTGTGTATTTTCCAGAGGTCATTGCATTTAGCTGCTTTACTGAACTGATGAAAAGAATGAACCAGAACTTTCCTCATGGAGGTGCCATGGACTCACATTTTGCCAATATGCGTTCTCTTATCCAGGTATGATTATGTATGTATTTTCTGTCAATTATTAAAGCCGTTTTATGTAAAATGTCTTTTTCTACACAGATTCTAGACTCTGAGCTATTTGAACTGATGCAGCAGAATGGAGACTACACACACTTTTACTTCTGCTATCG
Source organism: Philypnodon macrostomus (assembly GCA_036025475.1). NCBI lineage: Eukaryota > Metazoa > Chordata > Actinopteri > Gobiiformes > Eleotridae > Philypnodon > Philypnodon macrostomus. The sequence goes on from JAVQKC010138122.1 coordinate 16,717, forward strand.
CTGGTTCCTACTTGACTTTAAAAGAGGTCATGAAAATACTGACATTGAGACTTTTAGTAATATTTCAATTATGATATTAAACATAATGTTATTTTTTGTACAGAAATGGTGTATGATGATGTGTTCTCTGTGTGGGAAGCCATCTGGGCCGCCATGCACACATCCTCTGAGCACTTTGTTCTCTTTATTGCTCTTGCACTTGTGGAAATGTACAGAGACATCATCTTGGAAAATAACATGGACTTTACAGACATCATCAAGTTCTTCAATGGTAAGCGTTTTAGTTCAAGTCCTGATACAACCCTGACCAAACAAACTATTTAATGATACTGGTAAAATAATTCAGTATATTCTCTTTTTAGAAATGGCTGAGAGACATGATGTCCTCAAGGTCCTGACTATGGCTCGTGATTTGGTTCACAAGGTGCAAACGCTCATTGAAAACAAGTAATACAAAGAGTGGATCATTATATTACGTCTAAGAAACAGAAAACCTGGGCAGTATTGTAATTAACAAAGTGAAATTCAGTGAAATATTGCTGCTGTTAAATGTGAAACAAACTTTGTCCTATCATTTAAACCAGAACAACAGTATCCCGCCATCTTTACCTGTACAGTTGCACCTTTCTGTACTTAGATGTAACAGTGATTGTCAGTACATACTTTTTGTAAGTGGTACCAGGTATTGTCATAACTGCTTCAGGATGTTATTGTTTTGCCTTAAAATAGATTTTTCAGGGATACAGCAACCCAATTGTCCATGATACTACTCATTGTAAAAAGATTTATTATGAAATTGTAGCTAGCGTGGTTCAACCCTCGCAATACAATGTTATTCAGCATTTTTATATAATTGTAGCTATGGTTAAACATCTTACCATACACTAAAAAGTGTGTCAGTGGTGATAGTAATACAGTATATCTGAGATGTGTTGGTAACAGCACCACAAATCTGTATGTGTTTGGTTGTATCCAGGTACACTTTGCTTCACAAAGCCATCCAAGGACCTATTGGTCACTCTGAGCCTTAATGGTTTATGTATTAGATGTTTATTTAAGTTTGTGAACTGTGCATTACACATTTGCCAATCTTTCTTCTGATTTGTAGTTAAGGTTGTTAAACCTTTGAGCTCCCCTTGTGTTTGGCCTCATCTGAATCCATTTTCTCAATTAAACTCTAGTGAGCATGTTTAGTACACTCACTGTGCCATACAGATCACCTCGAGTCCACTTTTACTTCAGTGTGTGCCTCTATTTTCCCAATCACCAATCATGTGGTGTGTTCATTTATATCTGAAGAACAAAATGTGTTCATAAAGAACTCTTGTGCTTTATAACATTATCGTTGTCAAATGTTCTCAATCCATTTAAAAAGCTTTTTTATCCATACTTTTAGTCAATGACTACTACAAACAGTTTTTGATTTTGGCTCATTGTAATGCACAACACTGCTGATGTTAGTCATTCAATTTAAAAAGCACACTTTAGTACAACTTGTACATGCCTATACTGTATATAATAGATCCTATAATAAACCAACCAAAGTCATAAAAAATATGGCAAAAGATGTCAGTTTACATATGCTTCTTAAACAGCCTCATATTGCTTTTAATGTTGTATTTGTGAGAAAAATATGTATAGTGTTAAATTGTAAAAGAGTGAGAGGTAATGTATGTATATTAAATGCAATACCCAAACTATATGGATATATCAGATTATAATGAACAAATGAATGTCATTATAATAACAGTAAGTGTTGTCTGCAATCACAGTGTAGTCCTTTCATCGTGTATTAAAAAATATATTTTGCATTTTGCGTCTTCAGTTTTTATTTTAGAACGCTGGTTTGTTGTTACAGAAAAAAATGGCAAAACACAGTTCTCTTTTAAAATTAAATAAATAAAATTACAATAAAAATAACACACACAAAAATGTTACAACAGGTCAAAGTGTGTTTTATTAGAATATTAGAAAATATACACCTTTATTTGGGCTGCAGATAGAAAGCTGATTTTGTTGTTGCTGTACTTTAAACTTACACGAATAAGTAACAGTTGTTTTAGTACGAATTATTGTAACTGGACAGTTCTTAAACCTTCATCACTCAAAACAATTTTAACAAAATCACAATGAAACTTTGTAATGCATAACAATGAATGACAAAAAAAAGGCTGCAGTGCTCAGAAGATCCTAATTGTGGAATGTGTTTTATAAAACAAAAATATACATTCTGAATTTGTGGTGTAAAAATCAAATTAAATGAATATTTAAAAAAATCCAAAAAATCATCTGAAAAAATGATTCTATCGATAATGGCGCGGAGGTGGGCTGTACTGAGCAGATGGGTATCTCCTGGGGGGTGGACTACGGCGAGATGTGGCGTAGCGCGGAGGTGATGAATATCGTGGAGGGGGTGATCCTCGGCTGTAGGGAGGAGAATAACGCCCTCGAGATCTGGAGCGAGATCTGGAGCGAGATCTAGAGTTAGATCTGGAGCGAGATCTGGAGCGAGATCGAGATCGATTCAAGCTGGGATTCCCCCGATCCTCATAAACACGGATAAATGAAGTCTCGCCCTAAAAATTAGGAAAAAATTTACATTAAGTTTACAGAGAACAGCGCTACACAATTTAATGTAAATAAAAAACACTGCTGATCTTACTTGATGTGAGCGAAACTCTGTGCGGTCGAGTCTGCGAAGTGCATACTCCATGTCCTCCCTGCGCAGAAACTCCACTATACCCTCTCCAGAGCGCTGTACATCTGTATAACAAACATCTCCTGCCTCACGCATGTGGTCCTTCAGGTCCTGCCAGCTCCCACTTTGTGGTAAGCCTGGAAAAAATTGTGTTTGTGCACTGATAAGAACATTTATTTGATAAAAATACTTAATATCTTAAATGCTGGTTTATGAATTTAAGCACCCAGTTTTTCGCTACACATCTTTAGATATGACACTACTCATATCATACCACCTGCCTTTAAAGATCTTTAACGTGTTTTAAATCAAAATAAAAATGACAAAACTTAGACCTACCATTGACCCAATGGTATGATGTTTGGTTGATTGTGCAGAAAATAAGACCAAAATGTGTTTAGAGTTTACCATCCCTTCACTTTAAAAAGCTGCCTGGTCCTCACATCCTTGGACTCGGTTGAGCCAAAATGTTCATTTTCCTTCCTACTACTTTGCTTGTCCTTCCATCATAGTTTTGGCCATAAAGAATGGTTGCCTAAAGTTCCCATTGTCGGGAACGTCCGGGACAGTAGCTCCCTATGACTCCAATACTAGGCTTTGGGTTTTTCCATCCTCCATTAGTGTGAAAGTATAGCTCTCTAGGTGATGTCCACAACTATCCTTTCATCCTTTGGTTTCCCTGACTCTTGATGTCCATCTCCTAGATTCTGTGTCCTCCAGTCAGCCATGAATAGGTCTATCTTTGAAATGTCACCACTGTTTTTATGCTTCCATCCACCATATGATAGCTGCCTATGATTAATGTCCATTACTAGCCCTTTTGATTCTTCTGTCCGCCACATTTGCCTATGACTCTTGGTGTTCACTAGCTTTCTCCAGTTTGCAAAAGAGACAAATAACTTCCTCCTAGTGTTATCATTCCTCCATGAGACCAAGGTACTGCACGATGCTACTCATTGATATTGATGTCCACTAGTTTCCTTCAGTCCTCCCGAAAGTGAGAACAGACCCGTCTATTCCTTCTTAAACCGTTTTCAACTTCTCCCTGACCTCCAATCGTCCTTGGAAGAAAAATGTCTGGCACATGACATCCACCTACCAGTGACTACCACGCGGTATTCTGATCTCCGTGTTGGAGGTCCAGCTCTTCCCCTTGCTCCACCTGCTCCACCTGCTCCACCTCTGCCTCCTCTGCCACCTCTGCCACCTCTTGCTGGACCAAACTGACCAGTAGAAACTCGTGGGTATTCCACACGTAGCTTGGAATCTCCATATCCACATCCATTCCTGCCACAGACAGCATCATCTGCGTCCCTAAAAGAGAGCAAACAACCCTTACCACATCCTTTTCATTTTTAAGTACTTCCCAGTTGTTCAGTCCCAGATGAAGCTTTGGGTTTCCAATAATGTATTTTGACTTGGCATCCCAGGGCATCCCGAGAACTCACCGTGGGTCTTCAAACTGAATAAAGGCAAAAGGGTTAGAGCCTCCGTAATTCTTCAATTCAATGTCACGAATTTTTCCATATTTCGAAAAAAGATCCTCCAGGTCCCTCCTCTGGACGTCCGTAGGGAGATTCCCGACATAGATCCGACCATTAGACATGGTTGTTGAGTTAGTGGCACTGCTGACAGAGAATGGAGGCACCGGCAGATTTTAAGTTACTTTTCGACTTCACAGTGAAATCTTTTACTGGTTTGCATCTTAGTAAATCCAACAAAGCCCAAGCTTAATTCACCAGCCACCAGTTGACTTTGAGGCCACGTTTCCAAGCCTGAAATCTTTTTAACACGAGATAATCAATACAATGGTACATGGTAATGAAGCGTGTCATGTGCAACATACATACTAACATACATATTTAATTAATAATGCTAATAAAGATATCTAGGGACACACTATATGAAGATATATGTAGCTTTCTCACATCGACTGTATCATGCACCCGTAAAAAGCATACTTTAGTGACGCTATCCTAAACGGGTTCAGCTTCTTAAATAGCCTACCTAAAAGCTAAATAGACGTAACGATATTACAGATCCACTTTAGCGGAAGTATGGTAAAGGTATCCATAGACATAATGAAGATCAGTTTATGTCTGAGCACGCCTATATTAAAAAAAACATGCTAAATAAAATCAGACTGCACAGAATAAAAACTAGAGAAGCCAGTTGTGAGATTACATTACCAAAGACAAGTTATTCCGTAGTTTCGATGCCACAGAGTTGTTTGATGCTCTCTGTTTGAAACAGCTAGCGTTTAGCACGTATTTCTCTACTTTTGTGTGGCACCACAGACTCTCTACTGCCCACTGCTGGCCTGGAGAGGAGAAGCTGGTGGCCAAAATGCAATCGTTACAGATGTATTTGTAAACAAACATTTTGTTCAATTAAAAAAGTATATATCTTTACAGCTGTATATTTTACTACATTATGCTATTCCACATGTACATGTCAGGTGATAAACTTCAATTGTTTAATTAGCCTACAACGTTAATTAAAGTAGGTATGTTTTCAAAATATAAAATGCGTACTAGTTATTTTTTACATAACAACGAAAATCTTGGTGAACATAAAACATATACAAATGAAGATTTGTGGACGTAAGCGAGGCAGACCATGTGCAGCAAACATGATGTAAAATGAGGCTCCTCCCCTTGTGCCTAAAATGAATTCTCACCATCGCACATTCTGGTCCAGTATACGCCACACGGCTTTCCCCATGAGCAGTGTTTTCTGAGCGTCAGTAATTAACCGTCATGTCTTATACAAAGTATTTAGCAGCTTTATTTCGGGGCAATGCCAAGAAAATACGCATATTGCACGGTAAGTACAGGTCAACGGTGGCGTCCACCAAGCCCAAGGAAGAGAAGGAGCAGCAGCTGGACGGATGCACCGTGGTAGAAGCGGAGCCAGTGGAGCTCATAAGCCAAACCAAAACTGTAAATAAGTTTGAGATGCACAAGATCCAGATTGACTTTGACAACACAGAGGAAGCATACAAAAGCAAGAAGAACGTGGAGCTACTGCGGAGTCTGTTAGTCTTCAAGCTCTGTACTTTTGACTTCCTTGTTGAGAAAAATAAAGTGGTAAGTCCGTTGCTTTTGACTGCCAGGTATTAAAATATTGCGTATACCGATCATTTAATATCACCAATACTTTTTCCAGTTGATGGACCTTAGTCGGAAAGTGCTTGGCCAGTGGCTGTTTGAAAGGATGATGAAGCTGACATTTTATGGACAGTTTGTAGCTGGTGAAGATCATAACTCCATCAAGCCTTTGATTCGTAAGAATGAAGCTTTTGGTGTGGGAGCAGTCCTGGATTATAGTGTAGAAGAGGACCTGACACAAGAAGAAGCAGAGACGAAGGAGATGGAGTAAGTAAATTAGAAAATTAAGGGCTGGTTGGGGATAATGTTGCTTGTGTGTCTTTCTTGGCACACCATATTACATAATACAAACACTTCAGAAACCTGAGTTAGTTTGCATGCTTTAACTTGTGTCACATCATACGACCTTTAGCTTGAGGCCCCATTGTCTAAAAATATGTAAGTCTAGGGAAAGCAGGTTGAGGTTCTATCATCCACCAGTATTCTGAATGTTTTTGTATTGACTTTGAGTCTCTACTGATCTTGACAACTATATACACAGCTTGATAAGTCAAAGAAAATAGTATTTGTATTGTGTGCTGCTGACTACCTGGGTTACTCTACAGTGTTTTACAATACTACTTTCTTCCATAAACAGAGATGTAATCAAAACCCCATGTGTTATCCTCTAGTGCTCTCCAGAGCTTGTCTATTGGAGCAAGATTTACATACCCCTCCTGTCTGATTGGTCACAACGTCAAAGCACTTTAGAATAGTTTACCATGCAGGGCACGGGGAGAATGTGTTACGCAATGTTCAAAGGAGGAGCATATTTCTCAGAACAGTTCTGAGCACAAGCGCAAACATCCAAATTTATCCAAGGATGTTTTTTGTCAAGTGTTATGTCAATTGTACATCATATAACACCCTAATTTGTTCATTTCCTTAAGAATGTTTATCTACTTTTGCACTTCTTTGTTGCAAATAATAAATTATTATTTATTTTATATATTTTCTTTGCAGTTCATGTGTTTCTGAAGCAGAAAAAGAAAGCCCAGGTTGGTAAACTATGTTAATTCATATTGAACCATTTGGTGCATATGATCAGTCTCAGTAGTGAAGCTTTCTCTATTAGTCTATATGTCTACAGACTGTAGTTCTGAGGGTAGGTCCAGATGGTGTAACATGAGTGTTCAGAGTTTCAGAACTAGCGTGTCAGTGACTTCAGTGCTTCAGTGCTTCTGCTTAGGCTGTACTGGTTCTATCTGGATTTGGTGAGGCATAAAATGTTCAGTACGTGAGGTCAATAGAGTTAAGAGATGAAGTTACAGGTTTGAAGCTTAAGGTGAAAATAACATATCCATTTTGTACTTTTTGGAGTAACAAATAATAAGAAATTACATTAATTATACATTTACCAAGAAAAAAAAATCCCAGCTGGATATAGTTTTTGCATTCATAAAAAGTTGTATTAATATATTTAGCTTCAGGTTACGCCTATGAGAAGGGTACACTGGGACAGAGTGGCCTTGCCTTGTACAATGTAATTGATGCGTTGATCTATATTTTTCAGATGATGGCCAACGTGAGAAGAAATACAAAGCTCATAGACAGTTTGGAGACAGGCGTGGAGGAGTTATCAGTGCACGCACCTACTTCTATGCTGACGAGGCCAAGTGTGACAAGCAAATGGAGACTTTTATAAACTGTATCAAAGCATCTGGTAAGCTTTTCAGATCATAAATGCTTTGGCAAAATAATAATAAATAGAAACAACATGAAATTGGTTACTGACATCAAATACAAATTTCAGGGGGAGCTTCTGCTGATGGATTTTCTGCGATCAAAATGACAGCACTTGGACGACCACAGTTTCTTGTAAGTTTTAGGGCAGCAGTCGACCAAATAAATTGTTTGTCGACTAAAGTCATGCCCAGCAGAACAATTGGTCAACTGAGGCTGTGTTGTGAAGGGCTTGTCAGAGTGTAACACAATCAAGTGACGTAAAAATGATTTGGTGAAAAACGTAATGTTATAAAATTGACAGTAAAATATATTTTAACCTAAAAATCAACCTAAAAAGTGCTGTTGTTAGCAGGTAATAGATAGAGTGTTTTAATGATGCCAATTGAAAGCAACTAATTGACCAATAGAATCGACTAAGACTTCACTGAGCAATTAGTCGACTAAGACTTCACTGACCAATTAGTCGACTAAGACTTCACTGACCAATTAGTTGAGTAAGCGGCTAAAGGCTGTCAGCCCTACTAAGTTTAACCCCTCCTATATTTTACAGTAAATTACACATTAACGAATCCAACATTGTGACATGGTTTATGATCATAATTATGTTATTTTGAACAGCTGCAGTTTTCTGAAGTCCTGGTTAAATGGAGAAATTTTTTCAACCTCCTTTCAGCACAACAGGGCAAATCAGATATGATGGTTTTGGATCAAAAACTAGAACTGGAACAGCTTAAGGTATTGATTTTGACATTTTATAAGGTGTTTGTTTTATTGTTGATTCATAAAATGAGTAGATGATATAAGACTTTTATTACAGAATAGCTTGGCTGAAATGGGTGTTGGCGATAAGGACAACATTGAGAATTGGTTTACTGGAGAAAGGCTTGGCTTATCTGGGTAAACAGTAGCTCAATAAAACAAAAAGCCACGATTCAACATTTTACTACTTCTGTTTCAATAATTAACTGCTTACACTTTATCAGAACAATCGATCTTCTGGACTGGAATAGTTTGATTAATGACACAACAAAAATCTCAAACCTTCTCATGGTGCCAAACGTTAAGGTACGTGATTCCTAAGTTACTATTATAATGTTATTATGCTATTAATGCCAATAATCTGTTTTTCCTTCGTATAAAACTAATGGATGTGGGAGCAGAAAGGCCAGCTTGAGCCTTTGTTGAAAAAGTTTAGTGCTGAGGAGGAACAGCAAATGAAAAGGATGCTGCAAAGAGTAGACATTTTAGCCAAGGTGAGTGTTTTTATAAAGACTGAAGAAAGAGATTGATACACAGATTTCGAACGTGTGTAAATGAAATGTGTGTGTTCTTTAGCATGCTGTGGATAATGGAGTCCGACTTATGGTGGATGCAGAGCAGACATATTTTCAACCAGCGATCAGCCGCTTGACTCTGGAAATGCAGAGGAAGTTCAATGGAGAGAAGCCAATAATATTTAACACATACCAGTGTTATTTGAAGGTTAGTTAAACAAATCCCACATAGTATTACTCTCTGAACCAATTTTTTATCTTGTGTTTTGTATAAAAAGGAAGCTTATGATAATGTCACTGTGGATGTGGAGCTGTCGAGACGAGAAGGCTGGTATTTTGGCGCCAAACTTGTTCGTGGGGCGTATATGTATCAAGAGAGAGCGAGAGCAAAAGAGATCGGATATGAAGACCCTATAAACCCAAACTATGAGGCGACTAACAGAATGTACCATAAGTAAGTAGCAATATAGTCCCCCAACATCTCTGTTTGAGCATGTTCAAACCATTGTTCTGTGTGTTTGGTAGGTGCTTAGAGTATGTGCTGGAAGAGATTGAACACAGCAGAAAAGCCAACATTATGGTGGCAACGCACAATGAGGACACTGTCAAATTTACTTTGGAAAAGTAAGGCCTGTTTCATACCTATACAGCAAATAGTTGATATAAAGTAAGACTTTAAGACAAATGTGATTGTAATTTTAACTTGTGTTGCCTTCGGGTCAGATTGATCCATGCTGAGTTTTTACAGTATACATATTTTTGCCATGGAATTTACTGGCTTTAGCTTATTTTTTGTGACAAACAAGTACCAAAAATGTTTTTTGAGCATACATGCATCTGTGCTCTACCACGTTGAGTATTTTTGGGTCATTTTGACCTGAAGGCAACACAAGACATACAATAAAGGTACAATGAAGTACATGACATTGTAAAGCAGCTATCTTCCTCATCTTTCCACAGGACTAGGACATGTATTGAGAGTTTCATGTGTATTCCTTATTCTCCTGTTTTTTAGGATGAATGACATGGGCCTTTCACCCACTGAAAATAAAGTTTACTTTGGACAGCTGCTTGGCATGTGTGACCAGGTCAGCTTCCCACTCGGTATGTGGTCCTCATCATGGTTTCTAAAAGTCAACACTAGGTTATGAATCACAGCAGCTTACATCATAGTCATGTGGCATTAGAGCCTCAATGGGGCGCATTGACGTTGGATCAAAGTTGTGTCATCTTTTTTGCACGTAATAGGCCTTTGACCTTTGACAAATCAACCAGGCTTTACGTTGTTGTGAGCAAACAATTCAAAAGTTCTTGACCAAATATGGTGTCAGCAGAGGTCAGTAGTTTGTAAAAACATGCCAGTAGGAGTTCATGCAAGTGCTCTAACCTGTTTTTTACTGAGCTCAATGACCAAGGCTTTACCAGCTTTGATAGAATTCTTAGACTGAATACGAGATTACCTTCTGTAAAAAATGTCTGCATGCAAAACATCCTTGATTGTGCTTGCACATGTTATGTAACCAAACACAGCCTAATTACCTCCGCCAAGGAGGTAATGTTTTTGGTAGTGTCCATCAGTCAGTCTGTCTATCTGTTCATCCGTTTTCATCCGTTTTGGGACTGATCCAGATCACCGTCTATATCCAAGATTTCTTTTTTAAAGAATTACTTATTCACTGAATGGAACAGGGCCTGTGCTGTAAACATGCCTCTCCCCCATGCCTCCTGTGTTACCATACCAGCAGAATAAGACCGCTATCTGGAGGGGTGACCAGTCCCACAGAAGGTTCTATTTAGAACTGTTTATTGTTTTGTGCATAACGGGGAAATTTTCTACCTTGGCGGAGGTCTGCACTCTCTGCACTGAGTATTGTATCCTCAAAGGCAAAGTTAATGTTAAAATGTTATTATGTTATTAAATATGAAGACTAATAACATGTACTGTTGCTCTGCATACAGGTCAGGCTGGTTTTCCTGTTTACAAGTATGTTCCATACGGCCCTGTCAATGAGGTAATCCCATATCTGTCTCGTCGTGCTCAAGAGAATCGTGGCTTCATGAAAGGATCACAGAGAGAGCGCAGCCTGCTGTTGAAGGAGCTGAAGCGCAGGTTACTCAATGGTCAAATACTCTACAAGCCTGTCTACTGAGTAACAAGGCCACAGCCCATATGTCTGTATCATTCCATTCCATTACCACAGCACGCCTAGAAGCATTAGGATGTTTTTTTAATTGTTGATAGTATCTTAGTGATGAAGTGTTCAGAACACGGCATTCACAGACTGTGGAGAATAAATAGTGAAATGCAGTATAAAATAAATGTATATATAATAAATATTACATATAGGAAGCTTTTATAAAAGGCTATTGTTCAGATATGAACTAAAGCCCATGCTCCCACCACACTGGTATATTTATGGCCACATCAGGTGGCAAAACTATATAAACATGAGTTAACATTTGAATACTATGTTAAAAATAATTCATCAGTTTTATATAACGTTTTTCTGGACACTCCACTCAAAGACTCTTTACAATTGCATTATTCATCCACTCCACACACTGGTGGTTGTAAGCTACTTGTGTAGGCTCCCCCCTGACCACCACCAATCACACAACCACATTCATTCATAGGCAATGTGGGTTAAGTGTCCCAGTTGCCCAGGGACATAACGGTTGTATGCAATTCAAACCGGCGACTCTGGTTGCAGAGCAAACACTTATCCACTGTTAACATTAGCTGTGAGCCAAAGTTTTTAATGTTTTTTAAATTGTCCAAAGACTAACTGTAAAATACATGCTGTACTTACTCCTTATAAGAGATTTGAAATGATTGTATGTTGTTAGTTTTTAATAAATTGTGCATTTTGAACATAAATAATTGTATATATTTGTGATGTGATGCCTGGTGTCTGCTTGTTGTCCATAAATGCAGAATTGAATTCTCCTATGGCCATGTTGTTATCTTGATGACGCATGTTTGTCCAAAAGCACAGTGCCACATGTTACTGCCATGTCCTCAGGCCAAGTACAGAAGCAGCCACTGTATATAATTTCTGCTGCACACTATTGTCATTACTCACATGCATGTGAACAATCCACATATTTACTGGAGCTCTAGCCAAACAATCACCATCACCTCATAACAAAGAGCTGCAAAGTTCAGGTTTCTGTACATTCTCTGAAGTGAACTCCCTGCTGCTTAAACAAAAAGGGGGAAAACCAGGCTTTCCAAGAACATCCATGCTTCTATACATAACATGGGCTGGGCTCCCTGTTGGCCCTATTTGTTACTAGGGATCAGAACTGGTTTTGTCTGTGTCTTTGATTTTTTTGAATGAAGTAGAACTGGGAATAGAAACTGTTTACATGTACAGTTACAGTATGCACTTTAGGCACACAATACAATAACAGTATCAAGGGCCAGTATTTATTGAACCAATATCACAAATTATTTGCTGGTTAGTAAACATTGATAATGAATAGAAATGAGTAGCTTCACTGTATTAGCATTTCAGTCACCATAGTTTACTGACTCTGAGCTGATTATAATGTCAACATTGTCAGACAAAATGTGTCACTATATGATAAAAAGCTTTCAGAAATATACTATTTATTTAGTTTTAATGAAGTTTACAAAATGCAAAGTGTGTACTAAAACGAGTCATATGGCTTTCAAAAAAAGTCCACTTCATGTTTGAAGAACAGCTAGGTTCATGCCACCGTTTCATCAGTGGTTGTAGGTTGCTCACATATTTCTGTCTTATGCATATCCCAGACAGACTCAGTGATGCTGATGTCGAGTTTGTGAAGCGGAACTAGATGAAGTTGTTACTTGGCATGTGCAATGCATGGATTGTTGTCATGGATACTACAAAAGTTTTGAATCCAGGTGGTCATCACTTGGCATTTGGTGATAATGAGAAACACTGAAGTTTTTCACACTTTCACATTTGCACAATGCTGTATGTGAGGTTATTGGAGCTAATTCAGGCAATGCTAAGTCAACAGCAGCTGAGGCAGCACCTGAGTCCAGCTGCTAGGAGACTGAATGAGAGCAGCCAGCCTCACAGCCCACAGCATGACTGCAGCTGAGCCCCTGGTGGTGCTCTCTAGTGGCTCCTCTGATAGGGAACAAAGTCACCTCATGTAAGGGTGCAAATTATGAGATGTTTCAACTGTCATGCTATTGTGTAAAAAAGTATTTTAGAACAGCAATAAAGATATCAGTTTATGCACGGTTTAAATGTGATATGTAATAAACAGCATACTGAGTCATCTTATAACATCTAAATCAAATTCACTAATTCACTGTTAACCTAAAGCTCATGCAAAAGAACCACTGAACCAGGCCTAAACAGGGCCTGAACATGCAGCCTATAGGGTCAGTTGAGTCAAAGCATTACTTGGACTGTAATATTAAAGAAGTGTATAATTGTACCATGTATCATATTTAGATTTCAGCTCAGGTGTTCTAAACTGCACTTAGTTCAACCCGCTGAAGACGAAGCACGATCCCAGGTGTCACACCCCCATCCAGCCAACCCGCAGACTACACTCCTTTGTGAGGTGAGCTCTATAAGCCTCCACACGTCTTCCTCGTTGTCAATTGGAGATACAAGCCACAGCTTCCACACTGCTCCTCTGTAGGAAAGGGTGAGGCCTACCTGTAGGACATAGTCTGGGATTTCATCTGGTCACAAAAGGTAGGTGTTTTACATATAAGAATGAATACACTTCAATAGGCTTTTTACTAAGTGTGGCCTATTAATGGATTGGCACCTCCTCTAATTTAGAAGCGTTAGAGTTATGTTGTGTGGACTGTAGCGTTTATTAGTTAAGCAAAGATGGATAGACTTTCTGCCTTTGGGACAGACGTGCACAACACGGTCAACTGCATTTTAGTCAGATTACCCTCTGAGAGAACTGCCACTCTGGTTGTGAATCATAGACTTAGAACTAAATACATGAAATGGCTTTAATGCTGCCGGTGTCTTAAGTTATGCAGTAGATTTACAGTTAGATTAGAGTCCTATCTATAAATGTTTGTCTTCAGTGTCTGAAGGACTGGAAGGATAGTTTGATTCATATATATTCAGATTAAAAGCAAAATTAAAAGCACAGTACATTCAAAGGATGTCCCTTTGTAACATGGTTAAATAGAACTATGAACTGATATTCCATCAAAGCAACATCATGAAAAGACAACAGTTATGGACTTAGTTAAAAAAAAAAAGGTATAATATTTGCATTTTATTTGAAATAATAGAAAATGAAGAATAAAGAACACCTTGATCCTTTAATGGCTTATTATTAACATATAACAAAATGACTTCATTCAGTGTTCTGAAAGGGTATTGGAACCATAAACATGTTTGTAGTAGCAACATGTGTGTTGTAAGTGACACAATAAACACTGCACCAACTTCTATTGTCAGTGGTTTCCAGTTTAACAAACTGTACGTGGTCATTCTTTGCAGTCAGCAGCTCAGAGCTTGTGTTTTTACAATCTGAGGATGCTATCTTTTCTGACATGTGTGCACACAGAGCACCTTCACCAGGCTGCACTTCAACTCGTAGGTTTAGTTTTTAATTAATTTATTCCCTTTTTTAGGAGTCATTAACAAGGATGTTTGGCATCAAAGGAAGAAAGTGCACTCTTGTAATACAAGGATTAATGCTTTGGATCTTATTGACAAATGTCATGCTTTTGCTCTACTGCTTCTCAGACCAAACCCAAGTCAAGCCAGTGTAAGTATATCTTAATTTTTATTGAGAATGTACCATTTTATTAATACATTTATTGTTTATGTCATTACTTATTTTTCTTTATGTATAGGGACTCTCAAGAACAGACTTGTCCTTTCAGTATGAACAAACTTCTGGAAGAGAATGTGACCACACCTTTTCAAAGCACAAAATTACATTTGAACAAGTGTTCACCTAAAGTCAACATAATGTTCATGAAGACTCATAAAACAGCCAGTAGCACCATTCTCAATATTCTCTTCAGATTTGGAGAGAAACACAAACTTAAGTTTGCCTTTCCTGATGGACGCAATGACTTTTTCTATCCATCACCTTTCCTATGTTCGCAGGTAAAGGACTATAAGCCTGGAGATTGTTTCAATATAGTTTGTAACCACATGCGTTTTGACCACTGTGAAGTGGCCAAGCTCCTACCTCCAGATTCAGCATACATCACTATCCTTCGCGATCCAGTGGACCTGTTAGAGTCTTCGTTCCACTACTATCACAGAGCAGTGCCTCTCACTTGGAAGATTAAAAGTGAAGATAAGCTGACTGCGTTTCTGAACAATCCTCAGACCTTCTACAGCAAAGAGGCTTATAACTCATTTTATCTTAAAAATCTGCTCTTTTTTGACTTTGGATTTGATAACAA
The DNA here is from genome assembly GCA_036025475.1 of Philypnodon macrostomus. Taxonomy (NCBI): domain Eukaryota; kingdom Metazoa; phylum Chordata; class Actinopteri; order Gobiiformes; family Eleotridae; genus Philypnodon; species Philypnodon macrostomus. The sequence continues at coordinate 31,927 of JAVQKC010138122.1, forward strand.
CCTTGAGGTTGATGACCCTCTGGTAACAAAAGCTATTGAAGACTTATCAAACCGTTTTCAACTGGTCCTCCTGGCAGAGTACTTTGAGGAATCACTCATACTGCTTAAAGAGCTGCTATGCTGGACAATAGACGATGTGCTATATTTCAAACTAAATGCCCGCAAAAACTCATCTGTATCTCATCTGACACCAGAACTCAGAGCTAAGGCTGAAAAGTGGAATGCCATTGATTGGAAACTCTATCAGCATTTCAATGCTACCTTTTGGAAGAAGGTTGAGGCATATGGCATAACTCAAATGAAAGAAGAGGTGAATGAGCTGAGGAGGAGAAATGCTGAAATGAAAGCCATCTGTATTGAGGGAGGGGCTGCAGTTGAAGCCCACAACATTCAAGACACTCATTTCCGGCCATGGCAGCCAGTTGGAGAGTTCTCCATCCTTGGGTACAACGTTAAAAAATATATTGACCCCAAATACAGGACAATCTGTCAAAAAATGCTTACTCCTGAGATACAGTACTTAGCAGACCTTGGTGTAAACCTGTGGCTGACTAGACTGTGGGGTTGGGTGAAAGATGCTTTAGTTTTTACATACTCGTATTAAAAGACTTGGAAGGATATTTTAACTTTAAGTATTATTTGGCAAACTGCCAAAGAACAACACGTTTTTTTTCTTTGTGAACCCTTACCATAGACATAATCATATTTAGTGTTTACACACATACTTAACTGTATGAATTAAATATGTAAAGGGTTTTTTAACCAACATGTTCAAACATTTCAGTAATATTTAGGCATGTTCATTCATCTCTCAGAATGCTGCAAACAAAAGTGCAGTCCCAGGTTTCAGGGCCAAAGGGATTTTAACTACTGCTGATTCAGTACTGCCTCTTCCGCCAAAGGACAAAGAAGGTCTGCCTAAATATTCACAAGCGTTATTTGATCGATTTATATTGTGATCGTACTGAATTGAAGGCTACTTGAGCCCCACACTGACTATTGTTTAACTTCTATTTGTTTGTCCGTGGTGGCATTGTGCCTTTAATGAATGCATCATTTATCATTTTATTTAAAACCAAATAAAAGTAGTCTTGTAATATATTTCTTCTCTGTGAGTTTGTGACTTTAGATGATGATATGCATAGCCTTTTAGCCACGCGTATGAGTTATAATGTGATGCAATGAAGTTTTGGAAGTAAAAGACAGTTTGTTTAATAAGACATAAACATTTTAATTTAACTATTTATAAAGAGAAGAATGACCGATTACATTACGCCATCACACGGAAATGAAACAGAACAGCCGATCTATCTTCATCTTCGTAAGATATCTGGAGACACCTGGCCATGACATACAGCACACCAAAGTCTATTATCTCTGCGATCCAGATGAGCTCGGAGACGTGTGATCTTGCTTGGCCCCAGATAAACCCCGAGCGACGTCCTATTCCTCATCGTTGTTCTCATAATTGTGTTTGATGTGTTTCCAAAGTTTCTGTGAAAAAAAAAATCCATTATTTTTCTGATCGGTTTGTCATATAAACACAAAACATTAACAGAAACACTATCCGGCAAAAACACCCCTCTCCAGCTACCATTAGCATCAGCGCGACTTCGTCCTCTTGACAAGGTCAGAACAATATGGAGGTAAATAATTAACTCACCCCGCGATTCATCTGCTCAAAAATCAAATCCCCGCCTTGGTCAAATAGTCGCTCAAAAAAGACTGCTCCAACCATAATGGTTATGGCAAAAGTAGAGGTTCTCCTGAAGAGCAAGTTGTACGCGGACCTGGTGAGCGACATGTCGGTAGAGTAGTGCGCAGAACCGGAAGCAGAATAAATCACATCCGGTGCGTATGGTTAAAGCGAATAACGTCCGAGATTCCGTACTTTTTAGCAATCACTAGACAGAGAAGGAAAGGTGTATTGTGCTTAACCTTTTGGCACTGGATTATTTTTTTTAATCGAACAAGTGAGTAAGAACATGTGATTGTTCGCTTTATCTGTTAAACTGAACGCTATACGATTATTTAACGATCCACAACAATCACTCTTTGAAGCAAGGTTGTCATTTTCTTTTGCGTATTGTAAGTGTATATTGTCTTAGCTACATTTGAACGTTTTGTTTTATATTTATGCAACGTAACAGCTAATAACTATTGGCCAGAATGCGCTATGAATTATTGCTGAGACGTTAACCACTGTAGTTTCTTGATGCACCAACAGAGGGCAGTGAGGGTATACATAATGCACCCTTTTTAGTGAACGAAGACCCAATTAAAAAGATCAAAAGGTAAACCAGGGACGCCACGCATTATATGGCCCTGTTGCGTTTATTGCGTCTATAAAGGTTGCAAAGACCTCCGGGCAAAAATAAAATAAATACATTAAAAAATAAATGTAATTCTAATTCTTTTGTATTTTGTAGGAAAAAACATGGGGAAGAGATATTACTGTGACTACTGCGACAGGTCTTTTCAGGACAACATGCACAACAGAAAAAAACATCTGAATGGGGTTCAACACCACAGGGCGAAAAAAGCCTGGTTTGACTATTTTAAAGGTAGGACACCATTATTTAAAATAAACATTTTGCACATTTTGCAATTTTAAGAAACATAATTTGTTTACAGACCCTGCAGCAATACTACTTGAAGAACAAGCGAAAAAGCCTTGCAGAAAGTTTCTTCAGAAAGGTAGCTTACTTGTTTAGGCTATAATCAAATTTGAATGTAATTATGTATTAATCTGTCGTCTTTCTGTCAGGAATTTGTGATTTTGGACCCAACTGCAGATTTTCTCACATGTCAGGGGAGGACTTCTTTCACCTTAAGCGGCAGGTGGAAGGTAAGTGGCCAAAGGGGGGTGCTGTCTTTATTAAAGACCTTCAAAACATGCTGCATTCATAATCATATACTGTTTAAGAAAGCCCATCAGACATTATTGTCTGTTGGTTTGTCTCCTCCGCACAAAAGTTTACTTAGATGGGTTAATTCTTAGTAATTACTATTGTTCATACCTTTATTATTTTCTTTATTTGGCATGGACACCTACAGTCATTTCCTCAGCTTTACCATTTCACCTAGCGAACTACGAAATCCAATCAAAATGTGTCAAAGCTATTTTATCATACATTACACCGTAAGAGCTTCAGGCGAGGAGGAATTTCTTTTTTGCTTCAGGTGAAAACTATCTTCGAGAGCACTCAGAGGACAGAAACCTCTCTGGCAGAAGCATAGAGGAATGGCTCTCTAGAAGAGAAAAAAAGCAGAATGCCCTTGGTAGCACGGGGTATGTGTGGTCATTTTTGCTTTAATATTTAAGACACATTTTGCATTACTAATCATTATTCTTGTTGTTTTAAAATTCCCCTGTTTAATTATTCAACCCTGCAGAGTCCCTACAACGGAGGTGGAGGAAAGCCCTGAAGATAGTGAAGAGCCTCAGCAGCTCCTCTCGATACCTGACCTGCCGCCGTCACTCCTGCCTCCTCCTCCAGGCGGATGGAAAATCAGTGTAAACACAGAATGGGGTTGAAAGATGATTCATTTCATTAACTAAACTAAATGGACTATACTGACATGACCACACAAAAGGACATGCACACTTAAGGTTTTTTCACAAGTCACAATCCAGAGCTCAGTGCATTTTCAGTGATACTTCTCTGTGTGGTTTAATGTCCTTAATAAAAACAGAAGAGCTGTCCTTAAGGCAATTAGGGAAGCCTTTGATCTCATTTGTAAAATACTAAAATCTACTCAAAAAGAGAGAACCAACTAAAAAACTGGTAATTGGTGAAATTGTTCGGTACCAAAATGTCATTATATCATAATCAATGCTACAACCACAGCCGTTTTCTTTAGGGAACACTGTTTTGAAGAATTTCTTTTTATACTTTGCTAGTTCTAAAATGAAGAGTGACCCTCTGCAGCACTAAGCCACTGGTCTTCCCTTGACGGCAGCCCGTGCTCAGTGCTGTGTAACTAATAGGTGCTTTACATGCCTGCTGCTGCAGTGAAGAGGCCATCTCTCCAGCACCTTTATCCTATCTCAGCCATCCTGATGTGAAGCGGTTGAATAAGTACAGAAATGTCCACACTTTTTCTGTTATTCTTTGACAGTTCCTATTTGCCAAGGCTATATCACACATTGTCCACCAAAGGGCCAGCTGCTATTTAGTCAGACAAGAAAAGACCTGATGATTTTAAATGCCTTTTTTATTGCAGTACATGCATTTAGACACCATTGACATTAGTGTTCAATGAATGGTGTAACCTCTATATGTGCTATAATCAGTCACAGAAATAAAATGTTAATGAAAGTGACATACAACTGAAAGTCACTCATAAACGGGCAACACAATGGTCTGCAAAGGTTCCCATAACCAGGCATCTAATAATACAGATCACAAAGGCACACAAACCAGAAGACTAGTTTAACAACAGATAGAGCAGTTGATCAAATATGTGCACATAAAGCTGCTCATTTAGTCACAGTGACACACAGGACACTAGATCTGTTTATAGTTTAGATACAATATTTGACAGCCACACACAACTTGTACACATTATTAAATACAGTATATGACATATAGTTTATTGCCAGAATGAGTTTCACCGTCTCTCTTTCGACTCTGGTTTACATTTGATAGAAAATATATCTTTTAAAAGGTCATGTTAAAACAGAGTAATGTGTAATGTTCAGTCAAACTAGAAATTAAAAATATCTGGTATTTTTTAAAATGTTTTTTGTATGTTTTCTTATAAAATTATGCATACATTCATAATAGAACATCTCCAAGTAAAAAAATATAACCATGTCATTGTTTAAACAAGATACTGTTTGGTGGTTTATGTAAAGCCGGAAAACTCTTTTCATGATATGTTATACAGTATAATACTGCTCACAGCGTACCTCAAAGTAGTGACAAGTTTTCCACATTCACTAAAATGGAAATTAAATATTAAAGACTGAGGTTTTTTGCAATGCTCACTATGCAAATTGCATATTTATTTGAACACATATATCAGAATTTATATTGAACATACATTTATGTCTAGATTTTTACATGCATCTGTGTTTTGGTATTGGACATCCTTCACTTTGTAAGCTACAAACACTATAGTTAAGATCTAGTTTATATACTGATCCTGGAGTCATTTAGTCACAGCTGTCAGTGAGGCTGATACAAATACACACAGCTACTCAATACATGTCAGTGGTTTATCTGGACCCTGCTACAGATACGTGCACACACAGGCAGCCTGCCATGTTGCAGCAGTGTGTGATGACTGAGAGATTCATATTAATGTCAAATATTGAACATGTTTTGCATAAACACTGCTCGTATTCCCCACAGGACTTTTCATCTCTTTGGAGGCAAATGTTAAATCTGCAGCAGCATTTTAGCATTGGATTTACAAATAATTTGTCTAAGCTCAAAAACAGACAGCACACAGTTGAGGTTCATAGAGTCACAGTGTCTGCATACCACCTGTTTATTCAGCACTGCTGTGTGATGTAAAGCTATATTATTATGGGCCTTGTTTTTAGCCTTAGACACAGGTATAGCCTTGCTAAACAGTATCATGATGGTAACTGTGATATTTAGTTTTGTTTTGCCAAAGCAGTTTGTAAATATGAATCACTAGATTTATATTTTATATTTTGTTATACAGTAGTCAGACTATTTTTATTGGACTTTCAGTAATAACCACTAGTTTAATAATTGCTACATACATCAATATCATCTTGGTTATGTACAGCCTCTCTTTCCTGAATGTACAGTATTCATTGGGATAGTTGCTAACCAGCCCTTAATTTTTATTTCAGATTTAAAATATACATTTATCAATAAAGAGTACATGACATCTTGCAGTTGTTTGAAAAGGGACTAAAATTGTAATCCGACTGCTTTTGTGAACAGAAAACCCAACAGTAACTTTTGAGTCCATGGTTGATATTACTGCTCTTCTCACTTCATTCCTCTGCGGAGCATTTGATTGGCTGCGATGAGCATAACACTGATGATGAATGCAATAGCAAAGGCACAAATCAGACTTTTGCGCACGCATGTGTGTTTCTCCTGCTGCGTTGGACTGGCTGTGGAAACATTTACATCAATATTATAGGTACAGCAGTTTTCATATACTGTACTTTAAATGTATGGGGGTTTGGGGATTGGTACCACATTTGTGTAATTATACACCAGCTTGTAAAAGCAATAGTAGTGGATTTTGCTGTTACTTATTATTTATGTATTTATTGTTATGGTGTATTACTATTGACAATGATTATTATTTAAAATTTTTACTCAGGTAATAATTCGGATGTACTTGATTAGATTAGATTAGAACATATTGGTATATTTAAATATGATTAACTAAGACTTACTGTCAATATCCACATGACTCTCTGGGCTGTTGAGGTGGTTCTCTTCTGTCATGATAATGTTCTCAATATCTTTCATTGTGAGGTGGTCGCGGAAAGTGTCATACAGCAGCCTCTTCAGCTCATCCACTGTCAGTTTTTGCATGTCACACTGGGAATGCAATTATAGTCAGTGAAGCCCAAGAAAAAAATGGAAATCGATCTCATAAATAGGGAATGTGGGATGTAAAATTGCATTGTGATGTTTATTGCTGGTACTTTTTCTGTTTGCATTGTTTCAATTTACAGAATCCATATATAATGAGTTGTAGATTGGCCAAATATATACGGAAACATACTGAGGCCCAAATGTAGCCCTTTGGGCTTTTTAATCCGACCTGTCAAGCATTTGCTCATATTTTTTAAATGATAAAATATTGCCAATTTATCACTCACGTTGTTATAACCTGCAGTAACCAGTTAACTCCACATCTACATTTTTTCACTGAGGTCCGATCGAAGGCTGTATGTCTCATTTGTCAGAAATGGTTGCACTTTACAAAGAATACAATATCAGCCGACCCACTTGGCACATTTTTAAACCCCATGTGGCCTTTGAGTCAATAAGTTTGCCCACCCCTGTACTATACCTATAATAATACTATAGCTATAATTCTGTATAGTTTTCACAGTAATAGTTTTGAACATGATATTTCAAGGACTTTTAGAAATTGCTCGCTTTATAATTTGAGAACAACTGGAAACTTATTTTAATTAGAACCCTATCATAATAATGCCAGAATAACTACACTGCTTCTGGGCATTGCATTGTTCATTGTCATTTTAATTATAACAGATGGCTCATTGCAGCTAGAGAAAGTCCCTAGGAATATCTTTGAGTGAATAGGAATATAAAGTTGAATTAAGACATGGGCTTAATTACTGCGATGGTGGTTACCTTCCAAAATACTGAATCAAAGTCTGCCCCGTGAAACTTATCTGGCATCCCAGCAGCCGAGAGCTTAGGACCGAGCAAGGTGACGAATTCATCAAATCCGACCTGACCGTCACCTGTTGAAGCACAGTGAAGGATAGATAAGTTGAATTGGACTTGGGAGTAACTGAATACAACAGACGTACCATCCATGTCGAGACGCTGGATGATGACCTCCAGCTCCACCTCGTTAGGCATGTAACCCAGAGAACGCATGGCCATCCCCAGCTCCTGCTTAGAGATAAAGCCGTTCCCATCTCGGTCAAATACCTTGAAAGCCTCACGGATCTCTGTTGAAAAGAAATCGAGAAATCAGAGCAACAATATAAACAACACAAGAAATAGGTTTTAAATGCATGGCTGCCCATTTGACTGGCCCCTTATAGCAGTGCCTGGTGTGTGTATTCATTTAATAAAAGGACAGTGCACATTAATGAATATATACATACAAACAAAGACAACAAAGACAAAAAGACAACAGTTAATATACATTAAAACAGTTAAAAACAGCATACATGTATACGTACACACTCACAGACACAGGCACACATAATTCCTCAATAAAAATGTCAAAGTTTATACATTTTGTCTATTAATCTGCCAAAATGGAAGTTTCCAACAACATTCACATTCAATAGAAAGTGAAGGTGAACTATAAGAGACTGGTTTTGTGTTTATGCATATTTCATCCAAGACTTTACCTGCAAAGCCTTATCATCTCATGCAGGACATTACATTTAAAAACCATGGGAAAAAAGCAGCATTGACAGTAAAAGCCGCTGTAATTAGATATTATATAAGCATAGACAAATAAAATGTGATTTTTTTATAGATCAAAATGACATGTGCTCAACATGTTTGAACATGGTTGAACTGATAGGGTCCATGAGAGTATAGTAGAGTCTATACTAGAGTCTATACTCCTCTACGAGCGCCTGTGAGACAGCATTGGCAGAGCCTCTGAGCAGGTTTACATGTTTATAATTAGCTACAAGTCTAGGTGAATAATCCATAAACATGGCACCTTTCCTCAATGGTTCACCTCAATATTCTGTTTGAAGTGATAAAAAGAGCAGTTGCACATCAAAGAAGCCGAAACCTCTGCCACTGTTTTTGATGCAGATTCTCAAATATACCAGACTTTCTATCGTTTGCTCAATCGAGTGAGAAATAGAGAAACATGTATTACTGGTGAGGGTAGGACCTGATTGAAAAACAAACAAATGTGAAGAGAATTGGTTTTGAGCAAATGCAGGAAAAACTGTAGTATTTCCATAAGCATCACCTCTATTGTATACTCCATGTCAACTTAATTTCAACTTCATATGCTCTAGCCAGATGCCATGCCCATTGGGAACTCTAATTAGCATGCCTGTATAAGAGCCACCTGGTATTTACATGCAAAGCAACAACTGGACAGGCGCGATCATCCATCATGTCATAGTCAGATAAGGAGTGAAAGTCCATATTGGCAGTCTGCTGGGAGCAGGCACAGAGCAGGACTACACCTTAACCTGTGTGACACAGCATTATTTATCCAAATTATGGCACTGCCTGACTTTGGTTGTATTCCTTCTGCACACCCCTGGATTCAATGTTGTGACCTTTGGAGTCAGGGACATATAATAAATTCACAGTGTGAGCAGCAGAGGCACAGATCTGCTGATGGCCTCATGGCATAAGGACTGAATATTTAAGAAGAGATACATATGCATCCCATAGAGGCATAATTATGATTCAATTATTGTGCTACACAGAGTTCAACTCATTTTTATGTACCAGATGAAGCTTGCTGATACAGATTTGGGGGCAGCAGTAGTGCAGTAATGTTTGGCTGTTTGAATCCCGCCTGAGTGGATACTGTCCTTGTGCCTCTGGGCAAGACACTTCACCCACCTTGCCCATGTATAGGCAGAATTGTAGCCCGGTGAATGAATAATGCACGGAATTGTGAAGCATCTTTGAGTGTCTAAAAAAGTGGTATATAAGATTAATGCATATTTTATAACTAAGCATCAACGGAGGGTAACACGTATATTTAGAGTAGATTTAGAGGACTTTTAATACACCATACTTTTTACTTCTACTTACAGTACATCAATACTATAATACAAATCAGACACCACATTCAGCTAGTCAGTAGTTTAGTAGTTTTCACCAAATACCTTTTTATACTTCTACTTTTTCCCTCTACTACAATACTCTTTCTTGGGTATACATTTGTGCTACTCTGCCCACCTCTGCTGAGCATTACATTCATTTGATCATACTACACATAGGGTGACTAACAAACAGAAGGCATTGAAAGTGATCCCTTTCTAGAAGTAGGTATAACTGTGACTTCTCTTTGTTTCGATTAATGACCTCAATTCAAAATCTTCAAATCATCTTAATACAATGAACAGTAATAAAACAGCGTCATCTGGCAAGAAGCTGAATAGATATGGAAAAATTAGCTGTGGCTGCAACAGGTTTTAGGAATGCCTATAGGGGAAATTAGCTACCTTGGTGGAGGTCTGCACTTTCTAGTTTACTCTGCATTGTTCCTGCAGCTCTGTAAGCAACAGCAAGTATCAGCAAGGTCTGAACAACTCAGTCATGTTTCTGTTTTCTGTTCAAAAGCCAAAAAAATAAAATAAATAATTCTAGTATAAAAGAATGTGACAGGTTGCTCATTAAAAGTGTGAATTCCCAAACTAGTGTCATGTTTCCTGTCATATCAAGGGCAAACGCAAGGCCATTAGTGTCTATAGTTTTGTGGAGGATAACTAAGGTGTTTCTCTCAAATTAATATTAGCAAAGAACGATTTAAGGACTGAATTGTGTTTTTCAGAGATGACGTTGGACAGAGTTATAAATGGTTGAAGAAGTATAGAAAAGCATTAAAATATATATGTAAAAAATATGAAAAGCATGGTACAGCAAAGATGTTAGTGCTCTTGCATCACAGGGTTATGACTATGATACGGGTGGAGTCTGTGTATCCTCCTTGTGTTACTGTGGGTTCTGTTTCACTGGAAAAGCATTAATGTGTCAGGTCAATTAATCTAAAATGCGTCCTGAATCCCCATGAATGTGAGAGTGAATGACCTTTGCCTATATGGTGTGCCCTTTGTAGCTCCAGTCACATGTACTCCCAAACAGGAAGAGCAGAAGATGCATAGATACATACATTATTATGAACAGTCTGTCAGTTTAAAAGTATGTGAAATTATCGGTGGTGACAAACTGTATAAATACTGGAAATGATGTTTAGGCATAGGTTGCGTTGCATCAGTAGCATCGTTATTCATGTCGGTCAACACAGGTAGACTGATGAAGACTGGGACACCTCTACAGGTCACCTTCATCGACCTGTGATCCTACACACATATATTACATCTTGGGAATGACAAGTGAGTAACATCTGCCATTGTCTGACCTATGATGATCCCAATAAAGGTTGTGCTTCAGCTGCATTGTTTGTTTGAACTATTTCAATATTTTATAGACTCTGGCCCTTTTATTCTTCATTGGCACTGCAGATATGAAATGCCAACTGTTGTTTCTATATTTGTCTAAATCTTGTTATAATCTCTCTTTGTTTGTTGTAACACTTGTCTCATCATTGAAAACCAAATGCAGTGGAATGGAATCTCATCTCATTTTTGGCTCCGTGTCTCAGGCCAAGCTACACAAATCAAACCATTTACTGAAGCAAACTTACTTTTTTCATTGTCTTTTTGCCTGTGAGTGCCAAATGAGATACTAACGGATCACTTCATGGCAGCTTAGAGCAACAGCTGTCCTCAAAGCCACACACTGATTTCCCTGAAATGTAAACAGGCTTATTGGTTTTATTTATTCTCCCAGCTGTTGGTTTAAGATTATTTCACTTACTGTTGGCATGTGGTGGGCACCTCTGTGTTTCATTTATCATCTTCATAATATCTGCTTGTCTTGGCTGCATCCCAAATCACCGCTGGGTAGATTTTCTATTCTTCATTTTTGATCATATTTGTCTACAATAAAAGACACTTGAAAGCATGTGACCTTATGTGAGCTAAATCTGAACATGAGAAGCAGAACAGGCTGACCTTTCTCTGTGATTCACACTGGTCACTGCACCTCCAAACTTCCATGAAAACTGGCCTTGGCAGGTTGTGAAGCCAAGATGCCAGCAGCAGGAAGTTGGCAACAAATCAGTGTGGCAGGCGATGAGAGAAAAGGCCACTGAGTTCTCGCCTAAATAATTAGGGATATCCCCAACAATGGCACCAGGCCAATAGGAGCGTGTGAAGACCTCTGGAAAACATGACACTTTTTATGCTTTAGTGTGGGTTTTCAATTGGTTCTGACTGAAATGGTTTGGCCAGAATAACTGATCACTAATCTTAACACATGCATCTGGACAAAGTACCTGGAGAGAAGCTACAGTAATCTGGAGGAAACATCCAGACTCCACACAGAGAGACTGTTTATCGGCTGGCCTGAGGATTGAACTCACAACCTCAATCTTGGTAGGCAGTGCTGACACTTTGAAACATACAACAACATTCATTCCCACATTCCTTCAATAATGAAAAAAACACAATGAGAACATACTGACTCCCCACAGACAGAATCACAAACGGAATCAAACTCACACAATATCTCCTTGCTATGAGGAGCTTACCACCCAGCCATGATGCAAACTCATATTCTGTATCTTGAGGTAGGCAGGCAGGTATGTGGTTATTATACATCTATATTAGAATAAGTTCTAGAATGCACTAAGTGTGACTACCAATATCAGAGATTTATTGGTTTTCATGTTGCTAAAGTGTCCAAACCAGGAGTCACAATACAACCTCTATTTCTCCCTTAATAGTGATTGATGATTGCCTTTGATGAAGACCTTGATAACATC
>JAVQKC010138137.1:0-17907 GCA_036025475.1 Philypnodon macrostomus
TATTTATTTATTTATTTATTTATTTATTTATTTATTTATTTATTTATTTATTTATTTATTTATTTATTTATTTATTTATTTATTTATTTATTTATTTATTTATTTATTTATTATTATTGGTAGAAAAAATATTAAAACTAATATAATCTGCACTTAACTAGATTCACTAGATTCTGGGATCACCACCACAATAATTCGCGCACTCCCAACCCATACTGAGACATAAAAATCATCACCCAAACAAACTGTAAAGAATAAATTGTATATTCTGTCCTGTATGTTTGACTTGCCCTATTGTATTTAACATGGCAGCAGAGTAGGAGTGCAGACACTCAGCTACACAAGCAGAGCCATCCATCCCCGACTCCAGCGGTGACAGCTCAGTGACAGTGACATGATGATGAGGCCGTGGAGCAGAGGTGAAACTAAACACACGTCTGTCCAGCTACTACCTGACCCCCCCCGGCACAGACACTACTGTCAGGCCTGCTCAAGACAATATGTAAATGTTGCCACTGGATCGTTATTTCTTATCATACACCTTAAGAAGAAGAGAAATGGGTTTAGTGATCTCAACCTGAAAATACTATTTGTTGTATAATGGGGTAAAAAAATCATGTATGTATAATCAATCAGTGTCTATGTAAGTCCTGGGTCATTAGCCTACAAGCTGCTAGTAACGTGGGCTCACTTGATAGTAGCAAAATAATAGATTAGTTCCATGAATGTCACACTGTGTTATATGAACCATGTGGCTGAAGCTAAGTGAAAATGTACTTAATTTAATGTTTGTGATGAAGATGTATACAATATGCTAAATGTACTGTTTTAAGAATTAGTCCTGTTTTAAGAATTAGTCAAGTTCAGTTCTGAATGTAACTTATAAATACATTTGTAAATCATCAACGGCACCATTTTAGACCCTGGGACTGAGATGTTTGCGTGCTAAGTGTATGTTAAATATAGTTGTTAATTAGAAGAACGAGGCTGTGTTTGCGGAGCACTGAGTGAAAGTCCCTATTGTTAAGTGAATGTGCAGGTCCTTTCCCTAATAGTGTGGCTTGGGTACTACTGCTGGCACAAAGCAGCCCTCTGAATACCAATGGGACGCTATACTGGGTTCTTGAAAGAGCACCATCGGCAGACAAACCAACGCCAATTAGCCGTGGGCTTCTCCTCTTCAACCACGTGTTCTCATCTGATTATCGCCACACATTCATCGGGTTTAATCCAATACAAAAACCATGTCCCGGGACACTGGGTTTTCTTCTACGTATCTTAGCTTGTATTATGACGCTAACTGTGGAAGCACTCATGAGGGAAAGTGGTTCAAAGGCAGTTACTGTTGTACTTTTGTGTTATGCCAGTTAAAACTCGTAACTAGGGGTCTTAACGATCTCTGTCCTACGTGTACACATTTTGAAGTGAGCAAGAACAGAACAGAACAGAAAATGGACCTGTTTTTAATGGATACTTACTGTTTGCTTGTACTGATGGTTGAATAAAAGTCTGTGTGACATTTTTCTTGAGATGGCACAGTTGCCTCTCACAATTCAGCAAACCTCACCTGGCAGCAGAGCATTGTAGCACTTATTTTCTGGCTAGTACATTCATTAGATTTTCATTATTGCTCACTCTATTTATAATGTTTCTTCTTTCAGGAGTTATTAAACTTAAAAGGGTTTTAAAATGCTAACTCAATCCTTTCTGAGGTCTTCTCCATGCTGTTATGTTTATTTCTGGTCAGAAAACATACCCAATCCACACATGTTTGAATAATTCTGCATGCTCAGGTGATGACCTTTTCAGGAGCTGAAAATGTCAGGAAGCCATAGCAGCCAGCAGTTGCTGAAAGTGGTGCTAATCAAGACTCACACAAAAGTGGGTTTGGCCAGCAGCACCAAAATAAGGCTCTCTCATATATATGTTTAAAACATATAAAAATGAATATCTGGCCCTGTTCTATGATGTAAAGCTTCTACGCTCAGCACCTTACCTTAGACCTTATGTTTTAAGGTCAATGTCATAGTCTACAGTCTTTTTTGTTTAATGAAAAAAAATTATGATCGATTGTTCAATTCTTATTTTATGAGACCTCCGGACTACAACGTTCAGTAAAATGCATGCATTGTCAATACCACAATATATCAATGAGAGGAATTGAATTGTTTAGTCTTTTAGCTGGTTTTAATCTTCATTTGGAAATGGTAAATTATGTTGAGGGAAGGAGGGGGCACTCATTGACAATCATGTAGTTCATAAAGAGCAATTAGCTCAATTTGATGTGGTTAATTAAAGGAGCAGGACGATGACAGAGAAAACATTATTCTGTGTTAGTGTTTGGCTGTGAGGACAACAGACACTGCTGAGAACAATAGCACTGGAGAAAAGTAATTAGGGGTCTTTAAGATAATGCAGGCATGGTTGAAATGTAGTCATTATTGTTGAGCAGGGGTACAAAAATGAATATGTCTAAGCATCTGTCTTGTATACACATGACAGATGGTCTTTGTTGTGAGAAATCAATAGGGCAAGCAACAAATTCACCAATAATCACGAAATGACCTTTTAAAGTGACCATAGTCTGAAAAGAAATGTAATCTCAAGTTAATTATTTCTTCCACATAAATCATTAAGTTAAGTTATACTTTATTGATCCCTATGTGGATCTGCAATACATGCAGACTCCACTCTGCATTTAACCCATCCCTCAATGCCACTTGGGCATCCTGTCAGGAGAAGTGGGCAGCCGCCAAACAGCGCCCTGGGACCCATCTCCAGATCTTGAGCCAGGATCTTGGTCAGGCTGTACCTAGCTGGAGGATTAGCCTATTGTGCATGTTTTGGGTTGATGGGGGAAACCAGAGTACCTGGAGGAAACCCACCCAGACTCGGGGAGTTGGCTTTGGTGGGTGAAACAAATGGATGCACTAATTAAATCAACTGGATAGACTTACAACCAGTCAGAATGGCATATGCAAAATGGATTTATTATGATTTGAGTAACATTTAAATAATTAATACATGGTAGAACATTTTGGCCAGATTTAATTTGCTGCAAATGTCAACAAAAAAAGGACGTCTTTTGAATTGAGACACTAACAGGGTATATGCGTTATGTGAGATCTGCATTTGACATGTAAATAAAAGTGTGTTTATTTATGTAATATTAGTTCACGTCTGTTACTTTAATTTTATATAGCACTTTTTGATTCATTTATACTTTTGAACCTTAAGATATTGAGGAGGTGTAGTGTGTCTCACCTGAAGCAGTCAGGGCCAAGGACATAAAAAGGAGACCGTAGTTTAGTTGTGGCATACATAGCCAGATCTGCAATCACATTATATCTCTCTCTATCTCTATCAACAAGTGAAAATCATGATAATGTTACCCTCAAAACGGTCTCATGTATAACCTTTATAGTTTTATCAGGTGCCAGATTTGAACGATCATGTGCGCACTACATTACCCACAGTTCACTTGACCCTGTTTTCTTTCATTGCACTAATCTGATTAAGTGTTGTTTAATGTTGTTTGTACACTTCCTTAAAGGCAGGGGCTTTTATTGTGGGCGAAGCCAGAAGAAGGCATGCCATAAGAGTGCTGACGGGAATATTAAGTGAGGCAGGCTGAGCAATATAGAATATAAATGAGGTTATTTTACACTGCAGAGCCGACTTCTCTCTTTGTAATAAATCATTCCCATTCAGACACCCTACTCTACTCTTAGGGCATTGTTTAATACTATCTGCAATCGAGGGGTGGAAATAAATTGGTTTACAATGCAAAAAAAAGGTGCTGTGGTTTGGAAAGCATGATCTGATGATGAAGGATAGAATAGACTTGACTTATTGATGATAATGAACTTGCCGATAGGAGAAATGTTGCATAGACTATGTCATGAGGGAGCTGTAGTAAAGGAGGGGGGCAACTGCAGAGAAATCCCATGCAAGCAGTAAATGTAGCCGAGTAAGATTTTCTGAAATGGCATTTAAGTCCTTACCCACCCCGTTCAATGGAGGGACATATGAAATGCTGTCTTCACTGTGTGTACGTGGTTCTGTGACTGCAAGATAAATATTTTGTCAGTGGTATCGAAAGTTAGGTGACATTTCTGTCCTCTATCCTGGGTTTCCTGGGTTTAGGTTTTTGTGCATATTGCTGAAGAAAAACATTATTCAATTTTTGTCATAATATACACTGTCTCACCACTGGACCATGTACCTAATAAAGTGGCAACCTTGTATCTTCTGCTGCTGTAATAATCATAATAATGATAATAATATATACTGTAGTACTTACATTGCGCTTTTCAGGACACCCATCATCATTCACTCCATACACTGGTAGTGGTAAGCTCTTTATGTAGCCACATCTGCCCAGGGACAGTGTGACAGAAGTGTGGCTGCCAGTTTGCGCCTACGATAATAATGCATTGTAATTGTAAAGCAAATGTGGGTCAAGTGCACACAACGACAGTGTGCACTTGGATGGGGACTCAAGCCGTTGGCCGTCTGGTGCCACTGCCGCCCCATGTTCAGCCCATGTTTATGAAATTGTGTGCATTCAGAGATATGCAGACCTTGGTTAAACAAGGATTCATTTAGGTCATTTTATCACATCAAAGCCAGTCTGGCCATTCTCCTCTGACCTGACATCAACAATGCACACTGAATACTGTATTTGCTCTTTTTCAGACCATTCTCTGTAATCCTATAGGGTTGAGAGTAAACTCAGTCCACCTGGCACCAACAATCACCACATGTGTTCAAAATCACTTTAATTACCTTTCTGGAGTTTGAAATATACCGGTCCATATATTAACAGTAAATCACAAACATTAGAGCAGGTATTCCTAATAAAGTAGCCTTCAATATAGCTATGTCCACAGCTTAAGAATACTCATAGAAAAGTTCTTGTGTGCATCCACCCTTGACAGAGCTCAGATAAGTCTGCAGCAATTCAGAAACAGAAACGCATTGTTATTCCCAGAACAGCAGTTGCACAAGCCAGACAGACTCTAAACAAGAAGCATCAAAGTTAAACTACATGTGTTTATTGTATAACTCATAGATATGTGACACTGTGTTGATAGCTACAAGTCTGATTACTTTCTCAAATAGCAACACTTTAGTACTGGCTGTCCACAGTTACTTTAGATTGGAAACAGTGTTTGTTTTTTTTTGTGGGAGGGATTCAGAATCTCAGAAGACATTATTTTCGAGCATTTTCGTTCCGTGTTTGACAAGGTTGTTAAAAAAATGAGAAGACAGAAAATGTACCTCTGTGAGAATTACCAATTTTGTGTCTGGTGCAGGGTAGGTAGGCGCCCAAAGAACTGAAATCAGACAGACAAGCAATTTGATTTGAGGTTTTGGGGAATTTGGTGATGTAGATTTGGTATATATATATATATCTTACAACACAGTAATCACATTCAATTCTCCATGTTGTCTGATTTGTCTGTATTTTGTTCTTTAGCTTGATCACTTTTGGGGTGCATCGATCAATAACACCAGGAATTGTTTTAAAGGATTTTGTATCATTTTAAGATTAGGATATCAGTGAAAGCTTAGGGTAGCTCAATGTTGAAATAGCTCCACAGTATGTTTTATTACTGAAAACGGCACTTCCATGACTTTTTAGAGGATTCTGTGAAATGTTAGGGCTTAGTTTAACAGATAGAGCATTTACTCCTGAACTAGAAGGCCCCTGTTCAAACTCAGGGCCTGTGCACTTTACCATTCGAATACAGGACGAATGCTCCGGCAGAAAGTAAGATAACCCATTCATAATATGAATTCAAACTAATAGTACCAAATTGAATTGATTATATAGTTAAACATACAAAACCTGCAGAATGTGCCACTGGAGAGCAGTTTTACTCAATATAAAATTCTGTCATAATCAATACACAATTGCTCTATTTCTCATGACAGCCCAAGCTTCAGTACAATATATGGCCATCTCTGTAGCTAAAGGAGTAAAAACCCTAATTTAGCCTGCAATAAAACCACTGGGCTTAGAGAAACTGATTCTTTCCAGAACATTAATCATAAAAATTTAATGGATATCAAATATTTAATACAGTAGAATGTACAACTTGTATTACTACGGCTTTCTCCAAATCGATTGTGTAGAGGAAAATCCATAATTAAAATTATGCTAGCAAGGGCGAGTCATTAAGATTTCTATTCGCCTTCATGCTTCAGGAAAATGAAATATACGCCCTGCCAGTGATGTATGGGCTATTATAGGTAGGAATAAATTATTACTGGCTTATAAAAATGGTTTCTGGTTATAATAGAAATATACAGATAAAGAGTAATGGCTGTCACAGATGTGCTTAGTTTACTAATGCAACACCTATATTTTGTCCTAGTTTTTGTCTGATTACATTATTGATACAGTATCATGTACAGATAGCCTCTGGTGCTTTATGGACTGGGGCCATTTGTTTTGATGGAGTTTCTCATAGATCAACACATACCTCCCCTCCATCTGAGCTCCTCTGCTCCCTCTTTGATCTGCCTATATGTTTTTCTGAAAGCCTCAAACACTTCAAACAGCCCAGAGAAGAGAGGGACTCTGTTTTTCTGTATTTTCTCAATATCAAGGATTCATTATTAGGGCTCAATTATGCATAAGTAATGTATCTTTATCTTTATTTTTTGGTTTGGGATAGGAACATAGTATGTGAAGTTTGTGTGGGGCCACCCTTACAGAGCATATACAGCCAATAAATACTGTATGAATTATGGGTGTTTAAATATACAACATTATAGAGTAACTGTGAAGGAGTTTAAAATGCTGCTTATTTACTGAATATTTACAAAATGTATCAGATTTATACTGAGCTTGGTTGAGTGTGTTACTGATTCACTCAACAGTTACACACTGGTTATAGTACGTATGCTTTGTAGCACAAAAACATAACTACCATGATGTGACTGGCCTCTACGACGACCACTGAACATGCCACAATAATGGCACACATTCATAACTTAAGCAAGGTGATAACAGAGTATGAACCAGGCAGGAATCAAATAGACAACCTTTGGCTTCGTGAGCAAACTGTTCTATCTCCATTAATTTAATTTTACCTCAAGTAAAAAGTAGATGTATACAACTTCAACTAAATGTAGAGGCACCGAGGTAGATCTCTTATTTTGACTTTAAACCTCCATTAAATATATTTATTGCTAGTTAAATCCACAGTTAAACAGGTGATCAGAATTTTCACTCTGAGCTCCGCCATTATCACCTATAGCATATGTGTTGTGTTCATTTTTAGTTGATTTCCTTTTCACCAAACCTATAAATAAGTAGCACAATCATCCAGAGAATATCACTGGATTGCACTTAACCATTTTGAGATTTACAATAAAAAAATAGAAAAATAAATAAATAAATAAAAAATCAGCATTAATTACATCATCAACACATAATATAGTATACGTCAACTTTAACTGCAATACTTTGAAGGTGGTATGTTTCCCAGAATTATATGAGAACCCACAGCAACACAAGTGCTAACCACTCTGCCACTGTGTTCACACTTCAAAGATTCAAGATTTGAATTCAAGATTCAAAGATTCAAGATTCAAGATTCAAAGTGTCTGTTGTCAAATGCACAGTAAGAAACATGTTTCCCTGCACAATGAAATTCTTACTTTGCTGCCCGGGCTGGATGCCAACAATAAAAATGGTCAAATAAGTGATCATCAGTAGTGTGGAAGAATAACTGATCAAAATGTAATGTGATTTCGTCCATTAAATATGTTTTAAAATGTCCAAGGCTTAATAAATTTGTACAATTTTGGTACTTAATTTGAACACTTATACTGTTAGGACACTGCGGAGGGGTGCAAGGAACCCCATATAATCCATATGCTGCTGTGGTTTGCAGATTCACCCTGCTCCTACATCATTTATAAACGTTTACTCAATAGTGACTGAATGCAGCAAATACTCCCTAGCACTGCCATTTAGACAGCTAACACTGGTTATGGCAGACCAGGGCTTCAGCCTGAACTCTGCACATTAAAAATTAAAGGCAGTAAACAGGAGTTGATGCATGGCCAGTGAACTCCTCCATTACTTTATAGTATTCATAAAGATTACTCAGCAATACCATGTACGAGATGATCACTGACTGACAATGTGTCTAATCGCCCTTTCAGTCTGCTATTTTAACCTGACAGGCTTTATAAATAGCCACTGAATATATGTTTGATCAGTTGATCAGGTAAAAAGCATAATTTCAATGGCTGTATGATGTTTATGTTTATGTTAACCACCTTTGCTCAGAATACTCTCTCAATCACAGGATGCAATAACTGGAACATAATACCTATTTCAATTAGAACTAGTCCAACATTTGCTTCATTTAAAAAACATCTTGAGATATGGCTGAAAAGCAATCAAAACTGTAATCATGCAAACACATAACAGCCATAATATACAAGAAGCATACACATTTACATGCATACACTACATGAAAACTGCACTGTAAATATTGTAGGCACTTTACTAAAATGCACTTTACTATGCACACTGTGAAAAGCACCATTCATTCCGCACTTTAGGTCAAGCCCATCAGCAGAAAAGCATTAATATAAATGTATTGCATCATGTCTCATTATTGTATATTTATTTATTTGTCTACTATGTCTGTAACTGTAACATAATGTCGAATGAATGTTATATTTTATGTCTGGGACTACGGATGGAAATTAGCACTGTGCTGAATCCGGCATATTTACGTCAAGTGTGATTCTATACAATTGTACGTTCATTAATGTGCACTGTCCCATCCAAATAAATAAATAAAAAATAATAATAATAAAAATAAAAAAAATAAAAATAATAAAAAATACATAAATAAATAAATAAATAAATACATGTTTTTACAATGTACAGATTTAGAATGTCAGTATTCATAGTCAAAGCTAATTTCCAACACCTGATCAATGGGCTTTTGACAGTTAATATTAATGATAAATAAACGCACAATGAAAATGAACGAGGAATACAATAACTAATAGACACAGATCTTTCATTCATACACACACACCCATACACACACACACACAAAATGTATGTGTTTTTTTAAAGGCGGGCAGCTTTGTGTTTTTATATAAACATGGAGAGTTTCAGGTTAGTTGTACCCCATAGATGCACTATGCCCACAGGACTACCACTACTGCAGAACGGGCTTGAGACAAATGAAATATAGACTACCTGTGGTCTTTCAGGATGGCTATCCCCAGTGACCAGATTTCATCTCCTTAAAAGGAACCATTAACACCTAGTGACAGAGAAATGAATTCGCTCTGTGGCAGAAACAGCTTCTCATTGGCAATCATTAGTTTAGCACTCTATAATCACCTCTTTTGTGCTGTGTGTTCATCAGTAGGTCTACTCAGCTTGTGTTGAAGAGAGCGAGGCCACTATCATCAAGGGCAGCATGTGAAAATTGCTCCATAAAACAAAAGTAATACCCAATAAAACAGCAAAGCAACTGGCAGTCACAACATAAAAGTGAGAGATTACCCTGGACGTACATGGTAAACAGGCTGTTATTTCTCAGATGTAATCCAAATCGCAACCTTGGAGTGCTACTTTAGCCTTAGACTTAGAGGTCTCATCTGTATATTGAGATGAGATATGGGCCTGCTGAAGCTATTCAATAAGGCACCTTTTCTTGTTAAAGGTTGATGATGGCACTAAGGGAGCGTGGTAAGATTTCAGATATAACCATGAGGTGTTTGTGGCTTTAAAGCTTTAGTGGAAAAATAAGATCTGTCTTCATTGAACCTTCGACTTGATGAGGGAAGCTGAAAGGTAATTAAGTTTGAAATGTTGCTGTAGTGCTCTTCAGCCCGCGCCTTGAGAGGGTAACAAGTGCCAAATGAAAAAAAAAACAGTGTTTAGGATATGGCCTTCCTGTATATGCTAAACTTTTCTATGATACAGCTTACACCATTTTACTATTCTGCCCTTTTCAAGCAAGTTATTATCTGCCATAGTCTAGGATTTACGTCTTTAATACGCATTTCATATAGACCCTTTAAAATGTTTGTCATATGGAATGTTTAAAGTTCCGGAATGGAGGCGACTGGAGCAAAAGTGAGTTATCCGTAGAAAAAAGTTGGATTTCTGGAATAATTCTGAGCATACAATAAACAACAACTATTGTGGTCATCAACAAGGACTTGCCACCAGCCAAATTCTACCTGTATACTAATGTGTACATTAATTAAATATACAATGAGAGGTACATTCACTAATGTTTCCTAACCAGGCCTGACATTATCTACATGTAGCAGAGTGGTTGTCATTTGTCAAAACCATCTTCATTTGCAATATTATATGTGGCCAATTAATTAAGTGTTTTATGGTCTTTCCTCCAGTTTCTTCCAATCCAGAATTGACAACTTTCTGTTTACAAACTTTGAAAAGGTCTAGTCAACCCTTTTAAGTTATTATCTGCCTTAGTCTGTTGTGATACTAGGAATTTAATTTGATCTTTAATATGCATGTCCTAGTAAGGAGAAATCAGGACTGACTGTGACATAAGATTTTAGATGGTGGGAGGAATCCAGAGTAGCTGATCCACAGTAACACGGAGAGGGCACGCAGACTCCACTCATATAGAATGTGTATTTGTCTAGCCAGAGAATGAACTCCACATCCTCCTTGCTGCCTCTGTCACTGTGCGGCCATTTCTCATATAAATTGACTAATAATTGTAATACTTAATAGTGGACATCATGCATTTATTTTTTCATTTCAGAGGTGTTCCCGATTGCTCTACAAATTGCATTTACAGTTAATACATTTGTGCTATTTGTTATGTGTATTCTGCCTCTAATGACAACTGAGTAACTAAATATTTTGTTTTTTTATGAGTAACATGAGCCAAGCTGTTTGAAAGTCAAGGCCTCAATCTATTCAAAACCTGGGCTGCACTATCTTCACAATTGAATTAGCCTGGTCCAATTGGTGGAAAAATGGTGGAAAAATTGAGTTTTGTGCCTGAAGCGTCGCCAACATCATGGACTAGTAAGAAACCGATTGCACCATTGTAACAAGCACACACACGTATTTCAAATTTGACACTTGAGAAACTTTCTGACAGCCCTGTCCAAAAACCGAGCAGTTGTTCATTTGTCCACTACCGGTTTAGAGGCTGCATCGAATCCCAGTCTTAAACAGCACACCCTCCCTCCTCTATATGCAAAACCGTGATTACAGGTCAGGTTATAAATTGTGTTATTTTCTCCATCTCTCCAAGAACTGCTCGATCGTGGAAAGGTGATTTGAGCGACCCACAATTACATAGCCCAGGAGAGAAAATTGCTCACTTGACACTGCCAGGCTCCAATTGGCTTCCAACTTCGAGATGATGGGCAATCAAGCTTGTATTTATTTGGTCACATTTGAGTCCAGGATTTGATTGAATTTTGGTATCAATCCCTATCATAGTTGGTACTTGATTGTGTATGCAAAGCAGTTTGATGAGTACTTCTGTTTATTTGCTTGTTGGTTGCCAAGAGCTCCACTGTATCAGCACACCCCTCTGTGACTATCGTTTGTCATTGTTCTGTCACTTTGATCACACTAAGTCAATCTTCTTTGCTTTCTATGCCAGCCCTTTTACAGATTGGCGAGACTTTATGACACTGAGCCAAATCCAGAGCTCTCCGTAAGAAGCAAAACCACTCAAAAAAAGGGGCCTGAATTGGGTTCTGTTGTTATTATGCCTAGAATAACCACCATATGGCTGCATATGGCAGTGTTCAACTCAAGCACCGTATGCTATCAGTATAAGCAGCCTGTTGTTCACATTTAAATAACACTGGGATCTCTTATGTTACCAAATTCCATCACAGTGTTTTGCTTTTCATAATATACATCTGTGTGATGTTATGAAAGTATACATGCATGTTAGGGTACAGTAAACTGGTCAGTCTAAATGTTAGTGAGACTAAATGGTTTGTCTGTCAGTGTATATCTCTGTGCCAGCTCTCTGTCTAACTGGCCATTGTCTTGGTATATTGTTGCTGGTATAGGCTCCAGTGTAGATAAACTGGTCTGCATGTCCTCCCCAAGCTACTGCGGGTTCTCTCCAAGTACTTTGGCTTTCTGTCACTGTCCAAATATATAGTATATTGTAAATGAAATGTGAAAATGAATGTTTGCTAGTGTCTCTGTCTGTGATGAACTGATATTCCTAATAAATATATATTTTTTTAATCTTTAAAGTCTTTGTTAGTATATTATTTGACCAATACCAATACTCAAAGCTCCACATGAAAAAAACACCCCCATTCCTCTTCCAGAAAAAGACCAGGTCCCTCCAGGCAACAAACCCACTGTGAGATCCTTTTAAACAAGAGTTTGTATGGTTACACTTTTATTACATTTGTGGACAGGTAAGACACGTCAATCTTGTGTATGTGTTTGTAGTTTATTTGGTTGTAGAGCCCTTGAGATGGTAATAATAAAAGGAGCATATGCAGGCTATTTCACTCAAGGCTTGTAAAAGGCTGTTTACACTCCGGGGTGATGCACTTCTATAGGTGCAGTACCTTATAAAGAGCTTGTCAAAGATGTCAGCATTCAGGGTATCACCTAGATGAAAGTCTGCATTGATGAACACATAAAAAGCTATTTGGAGAAGAAATGTACTATACTATAAAAAGCTCATGTTTACGATTGAATAAGAAACACTTGAGTGCATGTTATTCAAGCAGTTCCATGGGCTATGAACTTCCATATGGCTATAGAAATTATTATTGTAATTTGATGATAAACAAAACCTATATAGCCTATGCAGGATGGCCTTTTATAGTCTAAAAAATGCAGTTTATATGTTGATGTAATGGACAAAGGTTTTTACTTAGATTAGCTTACATTATTGCCATTTTATTTTATACATTACTCTTTATTATGATAGATAAAAGATAGTAGCTTGATTTCTCTGCACTTCCAAAGAGCCATGTTAACTTCATAATATAATATAGACTTTTTCTTTGTATATATTTTAAAGCACACTCCAATCTAAACACCTATTTAGCAGATACACCGGACTTCTACACCGTGGTTGTACTGTATGAAGTTCATATTTAGGTTACGGTTTCCATTATATACTGTATTTTCACGGAAACCCCAGCAATAAAAACAGGTATACCTAATAATGCGGCCAGGGAGCGCAGAGACACACCGCTAACACTGAGATGGACAATGTAAACATCTGAGTTCACACTAGAGCCCAGAGCCAGCGTCTGCCTCTACACACTTTTGACTTTGAAAAATGTCATTGGATCTTCTGACAACGTTGTCACAGGTCAAGTGGTATTTCATATGTGTGCTGAGGCAGCCCCACTCCAGAGGTGGAATTAAAGGGCAAACCAGCAGAGCATTAAAGAACAGCCCTGAAAACAAACTTGGAGTATTGTTTCTTGGCTGTCATGTGAAAGGGACACCGCCAGCCTCCTTCAAAGACAGACAGTAAATTATTCAGACTATGGCCAGGTATACATTGCTAGATATATATTTTTTAATGTTTCAAGAGTTTGTTCCTGACACATCTTAAATAATGTATAAAACCAAGGGAAAGTGCCAGATACTCTTGAGGATGAATAGATATTCTTTTTGCAGGATCTGTAAACATGGCTTCTGAGTTTGAGGAGGTGTTGTAGCGGTACAGCCCTTCAGGTAAAATGGAATAGAACAGGAACATGGACAGAGAAAGCTTTTTCCCTCACTTTGTGGAAGTGGCGTCTTGGTTTGATACCGATGATCATTTCTTGGTTACGATCAGTACTTCACAATTACAATCTGCCAAATGCAAGACTTCCATATTGTCTGGTAACACAATTACTTGCCTGGTAAGATGTTATATTTGAACTAATTTAGACCTGCCACTCTAGTTCTGCATTGAAATGACCCCTGTTTTGGAACACAGGACTTAAACATGTGACAAGTCTAAAGAATTCGAAAATGCTATACTTCAGACCACAGTAACTTTGGAAGAATATTAGCCATAGAGGCCAGTGTGCAAAAATGTCCAAACACATAATCTGTTGCGGCATTGGACAATCACTTTGTTAGTATAGTAAATCAAATAGAACAAATGAAAATGGAAGCTTCATTTTGACATTTATAGTCAATACAAGAGTACTAGATCATGTGTTCCACGTAAGAATATATTGTCTGCACCAATGCTTTAGGAAAACAGCCAACATTTCAAGCCCAGCCCAGGGTGACCTCTGTATGCAGCAACTCTCATTCCATTACACCAAAAACACTCAAACTCCTGCTGAATAAAATTGAATTTCCTCCTTGCTTATACTCTCCATCAGCAACATAGCATTATCCCTGCAAAGGCAAATGGGTCACATATAGCTCTTTCCTCAATTGCATTTCATTACCTCTATTTTTGAGGGACAGAAGTGACTGACTAAAAGTTAACACTCAAAACTCTTAGCTCCTTGTTAGTGGAGCTTTAGCTTGCTGAGTGTTTCTGTCATTCTACTGAGTGAATGTTGCTGACTACACACTATTGCGCAACAACATTTAGAGACTTACTCAGAAGTATCACAGACAGCCTGTCAGGTTTTACTGAATGAGCCACACCTAATAATGAACAAAAAATTGCCAATATCTCAAAAATCAGAATAGAGTTTCAGAGATTACATAAACAATGTAATCAAAAGTCAGTAATAAATGTCATTCTGGCATTATTTAATTATATTTTTGCCTATTCTATTTCATGGAAATAACTGGCTGGTGATCACATCATAAGCAGTTACTTCATCAAAAAGAATCACACAACATGGCTTTAGGATATAGAAGTTACCTGATTCAATCTGAGTCTGCTGTAGGCCATTGGTTCTCAAACTGTGGTCCCTGAGAACCTCTAGGTGGACCACGAAAAATTCAACATTTTAAATTTGATTTTCTTCAATGTTTTAAAAAATACCCTGTGTCTCGCTAAACAATTGATCTGAAATAAATTGACTTCTAAACTAAAAACTAGACGCTAGCTGTTTGTCCAACACTACACAAACCCACCCTATCTATATATGGCAAGCTTAGGTGGTCCGCAATTGTTTACATAATGCAAAAGTGGTTCTTGGTTTAAAAATGTTGGACAAACACTGCTTGCTGTAGGTAAATACATGATTGAGACATTGGCCATTAAATTCTCAGTAATTTACATTTAAATATATATTAAGTTAATAATATTCTACACAGATCAATCTGATTGATGTGTAAGCATAATTGCCAAAGCTCTTATATAGCCATTTCTAAAGTGAGGCTCCAGTCTAAAATATGTAGCCCTTACTTTGATGTGGAGCAATTCTACAAAACTCTAGCGGCATGATTGCTGAATAAATGATAGCAAAACTAGTCAAACTAGCGCAGACCTCTGCCAAGGTAGCTAATTTCCCATATATGCACTCCTAAAAGAGACATTTCTAAATAGAACCTTCTATGGGACTGGAAACCTCTCCAGCTCTTTTTCTTTGTTTTTTGTTCAAAATCATTCAAATCATCTTAATACAATGAGAGATTATCAAACCACAGAAGCAACAGTAATAGTCTAATAAAACAATCATCATCTGGCCAGAAGCTGAAAAGGCCTCAGATGTCTGTCACATTCAAGTGAATATTATTTGGATCCAGACAATGATCCGGATTACTCACAAAATCTATTCACTTCTTCCTTGTGTGATTCCTGACCTTCCCTGAAAATTTCATCCAAATCTGTTTTTGAGTCACTTACAGATGGACAGACGGATGCTACTGAAAACATTACCTCCTTGGCGGAGGTAACAAACAGAATGATGAATGAAGCTGTGAAAGATCTTCCCTTGTGTCTTGTGGGAGACAGGCCCTTTTCATGCTTGACCATGTGTTGACTGCGTGTCTTTAATTAGGGTGGACTCCAGCGATAATGGTGTGAACGGGGAAAGACATTGGTGTCATTAAGATAATCAGAACCTTAAATTAGCTTTTGATGAACTGTGGCTGACAGGTGTAGGGGTTTGATACAGGGGAAGAGGGTCCAGCTGTGTTTACAAGCTTTGTCCCAGAACAAAGGGGGCCTTGTCATATCATGATCGATGTGACCAGCAGAAGAATAGTTAGGACATATTTACATGGAGAGGTTGGTGGGACACAGGACACGTGGTGGGGATGTTGGCTAAAGAGACATGCATACACAACTCCACATCCTTCCCGTGTGCTTAATGTGATGAAATTACTTTATCATTTTATTTAATGCTTTTGTTAAGTTAGCACCATAAAACATCTGTTACACTTTACTTTATGGCACAGTATGGTAACAGTGTGGTAATAAACAGGTGATAATAGTCCAGCAAACAAAGGGTCACCAGTTCGACTCCCCATCCGTGTGCATACTTGTCGTTGTGTCCCTGGGCAAGACACTTAACCCCCATTGCCTATGAATGAATGTGGTTTTGTGATTGGTGTTTGGTGGTGGTCAGAGGGTTCATAGGCGCAAATTGGCAGCCACGCTTTGGTCAGACTGCCCCAGGGCAGCTGTGGCTACACAAGTAGCTTACCACCACCAGTGTATGGAGTAAATAAATAATGTAATTGTAAAGTATCTTTGAGTGTCCTAAAAAGCGCTACATAAGTACAATGTATTATTATTATTATTATTATTATTATTATCTGTTTATTACCTCATTAATACCATATTATTACCATGCTGTAAACTAATATTCCCAGTCCCATTTCACAACATTATTTCAACATTTAAAACACAATAACAAATTGCCAGCTGGTCATTCACTGCATGGTTGAAAAGGAAGAGGAATTTATCTGATGCATCTCATTATATTTAAAGAGAAGGATGAACAATATTGTAATTATTATGATTTCAGTCAAAATCTATTAATCAGTAATTAAAATGTGGTCAATGGACTGTGTTGAGAAATGTAATATAAAAAAGCTGGGGCTCTTATTGCTTCCTGTAGCTGTATACACCTTTACCTCCAACCTCACACCACTACACAGCAGAACTGACGCTTGTCTTTTTTTATTAAATATTGATTGACTTCTATCAAGTAGAGAGCTGTAGCTGGACAGTCCCATACTGTACTGCACGGAAGTGAGAGCGACACATTTCATCTCTTCATGCTTGGTGTGAGATTGAAATCTCTAATGACATAATTTAAAGAATCTACTAAAAGATAAAGAGTAGTGCCACTGTACTGGTTTGATGGTCGTAGATAAGCCTTTTGAACATGATGCAGTTTATTTTCTGAGCCCTGTGAGTGCGGGGTTGATTTGAAGAACAATGAGGTGGATGTGCTGTTCTATAGACTGAATAATGAGGTTGTGTGCTTCAGAGAGCACCCCCCTGCATATAAACCCATCCCCCACTCCACCCTCTCTCTCCTCTCTGATGGAGATCTGATATATGCATAAGCAACACTTTCATGGGGCGCCAAGCCACTGCCCTATCTGTATCTAACGCTGTAATCGTGTGTAGTACAGGCTTTCAGGCAGGTGGTACATCCAACAACCAGAGATGGGTAGAGTAGCCAAGAGTACCGTTACTTCAAATCAATGTTACTCAAGTAAAAGTAAAAAGTACTCATTCTCTTAATTACTCGAGTAAGAGTAGAAAAGTACTGGGTGAGTAACTGTTTGAACGTAATGTCAGATTATTGAATTTTGTGGTAATCTGGCAAAAAAATAGAAAGATAATAAACAGATTTTTATATTTTGAAAAGATAACCTAAAAACGTAAATAATATTTTCAAAAATTAAGGCACAAGGAACAGAATTTCCACATCATCACATTTTTCACATAAAGCTGTTCTTACATGACACACAGAGGTGGTAAAAGTACTCTTACT
>JAVQKC010138155.1:0-34270 GCA_036025475.1 Philypnodon macrostomus
GGGCTGCCCCTCATCTCAACACGACCCTCTACCGGGCACAATCACTGCAAACGTACCCTGGGCCACCACAATTTAGTCAGACAACCGGCATTGTCATTATTGTCTGACACCTTGGGGTCCAGGCTCAAAGTTCGGTTGCTGTTTAGATAATATGTCTGAAAACATTCCTTACTGGCCCCAGCGTTAGCCCCAGCGTTAGCCCCAGCGTTACTTACATCTCCCTGGATGCCAGACGGACTCTGCCGACAATGCTTCTTTTTTCCTTGACTTTCCGGCATTTCCTCTCTTTCAGCAGTATTCCCCCCTGCAAAGGAACACTATTTTGGTCATAAAAAAGTTAATGTTCTATTGATCTCCGGTATGCCCGTTGTTACGCTAGCGCTAATATTAACCCTATAAGTGCCGTGGTGCACATTTGAAGTTACGGATTTAACTCCTGTCCTGTGAATATCTACCATTCACAGTGGAGTATATGGCTCTCGGGGGCGGGACAACCGGCCGTGCTTGATGCATGAGTGACAGTGAAAGTTACAGCAGCGTTGCCATTCCGTGCCTGGCTGGGCCTCGTTTCTATTGGACACACGCGACATTCGTCCCAGTGCTGCGTTCACGACAGCGGGACAGTGGTCCTCATTTATCAAACGAACACACAATGGTGCGTTCACACCAGACGTGACCTCGTGTCTGTTTGGTCGATTGACATTTTGAAAAGCCTCTTGTGAAAGAGGCAATCTGGTCGCTTCAAACGGAGGCGAAATATAACAGCTGTGAAAATGCCAGTTTGATGAGCTGTGGTCGGGTGTATATGTGAAGCATGGTGGGGCTATAGCTCACTCTAGTGGTGCTTTAGCCGATAGCACCAGTATTTGTTAAATGACAATCTAGATGTCAACCTCAGTTTATAATAGAGCTCAGAACCTCCTCAGTCAGTCCTGTTGATAATCTCGTCACGAGTGCTGTGTACGAGTGATAATCTATTGTTGTATTACTGTAACTAACTGTTGGAACTCAAAAAAAGTGTGGATCTTGAAATGGTCGATTGAAACTTCAATATGACAGTGACACCTGAGGGTCTCACCTGCATCATCCCAAATGTGGCTTGGCTGTACGAGAGGAAGGGCTGCCAGGTCTCTAGCAAGAAGGAGTAGGCAAGAGAAGTTCAGAAGAATGGTTAATGTTAACGGTGAAGGTTGTCATTCATCCAGGTAGAGGTCATTCTGCCAGTCCAGCAGACTTCTTCAGTTCTGGTTAGAAAGGTGGGTGAGCTGAGATTTATAGGCTGATACTTGGGGGAGTGGTATAAACCTGTTGGATGAACTTGTACCCTACCATTAATATGCTAATGGTAATCCCTATCAGTTGAATGACAACCTTCACCGTCGTAATAGAATTGATGGGAAATGGAAATCAATATCAAAAAGCTTAGGGGATAGAGCTGCCAGTAGTAACCAGGAGTTGGGCTACAGGATCCTGACCCATAATAAACTTTTCATATTAATATAGTTAATCTAAAAAAAGAGAAAGCATGTGAGTCAGAAATTAACTAAATTCGAAATCACGACTGCTTTTCACAGCAATTTGCCACAATTAACCATCATTGTGTCAATATGTTACTTCCTGCTGTTACTCTTATCGTTCTCTCTGGCATATGTTTGCACTTTGTATTACCTGTGTGTGTAGTATGCTCAGCCATGGAAAAAATGGAGAGAAAAGATAAGTTATTGTGCCTATAGCTGCAATAACGACTAAGAATCATAATTTGCATGTGGTTCATTCAATCACCTGCTGGTATTCTACAGCAAAAGTTCTCAAAGGACAACAAGATTCTTAATCAAATCCACATAGACGTGGCAGCAATTATCCTAACAGTGCAAACAATACACAAAAACATAAGGCACATATGGCAAAAGCTTCCAAATAAGTCCCCAAATTCACTTGTGTTATAAACTGAGAAAAAAGTACAAGGACATGACATAAATAGCCACATATGCGGGTGGCACTGGTTGGATGTCAGTGCTCATTTGAGTGGGATCCTCCACAAAAGACTCTGAGGAGGAGAGCTGAGTGGAGGAGACATTGGCGGTGTACACATTTCTCCTCAATTACATTTTCAAAAGACAGAAACAAGGGATGCAAGGCCGAGATAAGAGCAAGTTGATTAAACAGGCAAGAGCCAAAGAAAGCGAGCCCTGTATTTAGCATTCTCCTGGCAATGTACAGGCTTATTTCCATGGCCTAGTTTGTCAAAATGAGAAGGGAGCCAGAGGGTACCGCCAGCTCAAGACATGGTACAAGTGCAATGAGAGTGTTGTGATTGAGACTGCGAAAAGAGAAACAACCGCAAAGCAAGGCAAGAGAAAAGATTTAGAAGGGAATTATCACATCATCTAATTATCAAATACTTCACATGTTTTCTGCAGCATATCATCGCACTCCAGTGCAAAAACTGAAAAAATTTGACTATTCTGCATACTTGTATTCTGTGACAATCGGGAAGAAATAAAGCACCAGTTTCAACCTTGGTATACAAAAATTCTATACTTGGCAAAGAGGCGGAAAACAGCTAAATGTGGGGTATCTTCAACTTCATTATGCATTAGGTACAATTTTTCAACTGCAAATTGGTATAGTCAATCTCCTTACCGCAAGTCAATGCAGCCAAGCAGACAGATTCATCAAGTTGCTGAAGTTAAAGAATAAAATGAGGAAGATGTGATTTGTGACTTTTAACATGAAATAGTTGCTGCTGGTGTCAGAGAAGCAGCTTGTTTATGTAAACTATGAATCTATAGAGTCCACGCACTAAAGTTTGGTCTTTAAACAAGATCAAATAGGCACATTTTTGGGCAAAAATGCCACACTGATGCCAGTGCATGATGAAGATTAGCCACACTGAGTTATTTGATCATCTATATATCCAAAAATTAAAGTTTTTGTGGATTGCGTTCCTCAGGCGTTTAATTTAGAGTTTCCGGTTGTGACTAATGTATGCTTGTCAAAAAGCTCTTGGATAATAAATATGATAAATGTAAGTATTTTATGTACATGCTTTAGGCTAGTTTATATATGTACATAATTATATGTTTTTAAAGTTAAAAGTTGAAATAGTCTCTTTTTGGCACTTATTACTCCTACTCTTTGGACCACATTTTCAGTACGGCGTTGGCGTGACGATCACACAAACAGGCATAGTTTGTGCAAAATAGTTCACCAATCTCCGATTCCTCCAACGCGATCACCTCAGGGCATGGTGGTCTAAGCATGAGGAGTGTCCCTCTCCTTTTCCCTCTTTGACAGTGCAAACCCCCTCCCATGCAATCCCAGTAAGCAGCCTGTAGGTGGTGGAGAGCTGCATATTGTGACAGTAGTCAGATATTTTATTAATGTACCATATATGCTATAGGGTTAATATTCAACCATCTACTATTTTACAACAGGAAAACGAACCAAACCTGCCAATACCAGACCTGCCTAGAAGAACTTACATACTGTGTGCTAAAAAAATTACAGAGCAGATTAAATTTGCAGCTGCTTTTTTCTATATCGGGCCTTTGCTTACAAAGTCATATTTGATTCAGTCACTTTCAGAAATAGAACACACATTGCAGGTCACATGGATTGACTGAAAAAATCCATGCCTTTGTTTTTCTTGAAGGACCAGAGAGAGTGAGCTCATTTTGCAGTTATTAGTGTAAAAAAAAAGTGCCACCAAATATTACCCTTCAGCTCTGACCCATCTGCTGTTAATACAAAACAGTTGTACAGGGCTATCCACCACTATTATAACATATCTGCAACAAATTAGTAAACATGCCTGTTTACTGTTTAAAGACTAAACTTCATCAAAAACACTACTTAGTAACTATTCATCTAACCTGAAATATTTACAGAAATAGGAAGGTTAGTGAGCTGCTTGCAAGGAGATTGTGGGTTCAACTCTCTAAGTGGTGTCTGCATGTAAATAGCACATAGTGAATGAATGAAATAATTAATGGTTGTTTATCTGTTTAATTACAGTACGTGACTGTACTACTATTTGGCCATTTAGGTGAACCTAATACTTAGGTATACCAGCCTATACTTTCAGTTCAAAAATAGGGTCTGGTCCCTTGCTCATAGCGAATCATGTCTTGGCAATTTTGTGGACGGACCAATCACAAGCCGTTTACAAGCCCCAGTGGCGTGTGTTTTCTTGGCCGTGTCATATACAAACTGACTGCATGCATGTGTGGCTTTTTAGCTTCATGTCTGGCATTTGGAATGCAACAAGAGACCAGACTAACATCTTTGTATAGAATATGAAAAGATTTAGTTGCGGCAGTTGTTGTGTAGACTCCAGTCGTCCATGACCCATAGGAGCAATATGTGAAATAAATAAATGAATTAAAAGTCATTGCCTTCACCACATACAGCCATTTTATTCACTTATATCATTCATCCATGAGCCTCTCCCTTCTCTCGTTATGATCACCAAGCTTTACTTATTCATTCACTCACTGCCACCTAACAGAGTGCAGTTGCTATAGTAACGGCAAGGAGTGTCTGTTGCCATGTACTTTGTCAAACAATTTCTACACATATGACTTAGTGCCACAATTAACACATGAGATAAAAAATTTAATGACATTGAAAAATTAGGCAAGCCAGAAGTAATTAAGCTTAACGCTGATTAATTATGAATGCAATGATGGAAAGTGTTAAAACACGAATATTTATACAACCACTCACTCAGGGACTACAACCACTGTGCAACACATTATATTTAGTTATTTCTGAGACCATATGGATGAAGGAATTCTGCACGGCACAGTGATGTTTCAGTGCCATCTCAATATGTTACAGAGAACAGGTTCTCTGTAACATATTGAGATGGCACTGAAAGGATTCAGTATCCAGCGAGAGGCAGTTCTAAGAGCAAATGTCAGAGACTAGTTGACATACATGACAGAAAGGACACTATCCCAAAAGCAAGTGGGTTCTAGCAGCAGACTGACTGCAACTTTATTAGGGTCAGGATCCAATAAAGTGTATGTAAAGTTTAACAGCAAGTATCAAAAATAATGTAGAAGCAAAATGAGAAATGAGTCGGTCTTTCCTGGAACTTGTAAGTAAAGGAGTAAAATACCAGAGTTTATTTATTAGTGTTTTGTGGCTGTGGGTGGTGAAAATTGATTTTGCAGATTTTTGTCAGCCAACAGCTCATACAGGTTTCTTTTGTGCCCCAAATAAATCTGATTGGAACATGTGAGTGTGTCACCAGGATAAGCATCAATACAGTGGCAGCAAACAATGAATCCATGCTATTATTACATAAGTGAAGTTGGCTATATAAACAGTAAGCAGAATTATTTGGTATCAGTTTGGGGGATTAAACAGTGGCACAATGTATATACCAAGGAGATCTAATGTGGCCATAGTCAATGAATGTGAGAGTATTTGTTACATGTCTCTATGTCAACCCTGTAACTGCCATTTGTCCAGGGTGTAGTTAGGTTCCTAGTATTGTGTGTAATTTCATATGCTTCATAAACTGTATGCCTTACTCGTGGCCTATGCATATAGTGGCACCACACTGTTTTCCCCTCCAGCCAAACATTTAAAAACACATACTTTATTAAGAAACTTGAGCACAAGGAGAACACAAATCAACCACTCAGCGATGTTAAAGACAGTGCTCCAACTCTAGTCTAGTATTTAACATAACGGTGTCAAAAGGGAGGAGTTTGTCCAACCTGAATTCTCAGACAGAAGAATTACAAGAGTGTTGGAGAAATGCATAGAGAGACCTTCAGAGTGGGAGAGAAGGGCAGGGGGAGACAGCTCCTCAGACACGAAAAATGTCCCCAACATACCTGATGCTCTTCAAAGGTATTGTAAAGAATTGTGATCTATGACCAAATTCTTCTCAGCAAGTTCAGTCGGGCATGTGTCTAAATTAAGTAGACAAAAATGAAGACAATTTTTTAATATATGAAATCTGTGTATAATATGATACTTCATAACTTCCTCCGCTGATGCAGAAACTTATGGATGATATATTGTAGAGTTTGTGTGAAGAAATGAAAAAACAATTTTTATACATTCAAATTAAAATTTCAATGTGAAACAATGTCAGAAAAATTGAGCTATAATTATTATTTTTTTTTTTTTTTAAACAGTGTTACAGTGTGCTTTGTGTTTTAAGATGGGAGAAGAAGCATG
This sequence comes from Philypnodon macrostomus, assembly GCA_036025475.1. Classification (NCBI taxonomy): domain Eukaryota; kingdom Metazoa; phylum Chordata; class Actinopteri; order Gobiiformes; family Eleotridae; genus Philypnodon; species Philypnodon macrostomus. Next base: position 6,202 of record JAVQKC010138155.1, read on the forward strand.
GAGATATTATGGTAATTAATTGGCTGTAATATACAGCCCTTTTAGCAAAATCCAGAATAAATATATTGAAATTGTGTGCTGTATCTTCAATTCCCAATTAGTTTGTAATGAGCAGTGATGAAGGTTTGTCTGTGTAATGTATTTTAATGAGTCAGCACTTCCAGTGAAATTGTCCAGGTTGTGGCCCATAGTTGCTGGCTCAACCCACCTGCAACCGATCTGGGAATATGAGGAAAAAGATGAATGAATAAGTGGTTGAATATATGACTTACTACAAATGTTTATTTTATTGTTTTTATTTTGTAAATTTGTAATTTGTAATGTTAAACTATAAGCTTATGGTCAGATGTAGTATTCACGAATCTTGACCAAAGTATGAAATACTTCACTACTCTGCTTTACTGACCTCAGTCTGCTCCTATTACACAGTCAAAATAAAACCCGTGGAAAGATTTTTGTGCCAACAGCAGTATCTGCCAATGCAAATTAGCTCTGTTGACATATGGAGATGTGGTTGCTAGGACACAGTGCAGAGATAGTAAACATCTAAAGGATTTCAACCTGCACTCTCTTCCAAACAAAGTTAATCTCTCAGTGCAGTGAAACCACAACATCTAAAACTGTCCCGTCTGTCTTCTCTCACACTGTAGGAAATGTTTTTCTTTCTCGTAGCCGCCTAAGTGGTGTGGTCCACAAGAGCCAACCCGCAGTAATTAACTGTCACAACGCTTCAAAACTAACAAATGGACTCTGTGTCAAGGAGGGCCCATTCATTTACTGGCCTCCACAGCCTATTATCTCCATTACAGCACACTCTGGTATCTGCACATACTCTATACGGAAAACCCTGTCTATTCATGGTTTTCTCATGTGACCAGATCAACATGAAAGTAAACACTAGCGATTATAGTTAAGTTTGAATGTCTATGCTGACTTAGTAATGCATTTACTGGTACAACAGCCCTCTCTCCGATGTATATTTTTCCTTATTTCTCTTACAGTAAAAATAATCTTGAACTATAAGCTTCTTGTCTAGGTTCACTTCCAGTTGCTTTGTCAAAAGCTAATCGGACAAAAACAGTGGCACTACTTAATGCATATAGGCATGCAGACATGTTCAAGCATCAGAAAAGAATTCAGATATTCAGAATCTTCTAAGATTTCCACTCTCAACTAGCGCTATGGTTTACAGAGGATGGTCAGCCTGGGACAAAATCATCAACTGTAAGTGTATTTCAAATTACATCATTTAATTATGTCAATCAAATAATACCTCATTAAACCAAAGTACAAAATTAGATAACTACTGTAGATTCTTGTAATAAATATAAATACAACATAAAAAAGTGAATATGCTTCATAAACTGCATGATCTACTCTGCTACTCTACGCTGCAAACCACCCCAGTACATGCTGAAGAAGCCAACAAAACGACATCATCCGCAAAAAAAAGACAAAATCCTGTAGTCCCCAAACAGGACTCCCTCCGGCCCCCGGCTGAGCCAAGACATTCTGTCCATAAAAACTATGAACAGAACCGGTGACAAAGGGTAGCCCGGAGTCCAACATGCCACATGCCAACTGCCGGCAATGTGAAACAAGCTCCTGCTCCGGTCGTACTGGGACCGGACAGCCCTTAGCAAAGGGCCCTGGACTCCATACTCCTGGAGCACTCCTCACAGAATATCATGAGAGACACAGTCGAATCTCTTCTTCAGATCCACAAAGCACATGTGGACTGGTTGGACTACAGTGGACCCCCTGTAGTTGGAACACACTCTCCAGTCACCCTTCTTAAAAAGAGGAACCACACTTGGCCTGCCGGTACCTGTCAGCTGCCTAGGGAGTCCCACAGGCCAACAAGGTCTGATAGGACAACTTCAGCTTGATGGCATCCCTTACTTCCGGTGTCAGGGGTGTACAGGGGTTGACATGTCGACAATGGAGGAAGAGAACAAGGTCCACTCAGACTCACACCTTTTCCCTTCCAGCCAAGCATATTTAAAAACTCTGCTCTTATAATAAAATACTGCTCTTATACAGTCAACAACCCAAGGAGAGGCATTTTCCATATGTGCCTCTATTAAGCGGTGGTCTGAAAACTATTATTTCACTATGAAGGATATATAATAACTAACCCAGAATATATGGGAATCACAGCTCGCTGCTTTTCAAAAGGTAGCGTATTTTGAAAGAGAGAAAAGAGACTTACATTGATATTTGCTTGAACCTTCCCACTGAGACCAATGCATTTTTGATGCTCTTCATGTATTATCAGTGACTAGGAACATCTATAGCTCATTCAAAGTAATTTCAGTATCAAATGCAGTTTAAAAAAAAAAAGCCAATATAATTTTCTGAAACCATTTTGTGGGGGGTTAAACAAAAATGCACTATGCCTTATAACCTCAAAAGACCTCCGCTGTACCCAGCTCACATTGGGTCATTATGAGTCTATATTTGACCACATATTGTATCAATATACCATTGATAATGAATTTTAGTTGTGAAATTTTGCCTACATAACCAACAGCAAAAAAACTTGGGAAGGAAGCTTAGAGCGGTAAATATCACTTTTTGCAGTTCTTTTTTCTGATCTGTTTTATAATTCAATACAATTTGATACAAGTACTAATTAGATATCAGCCATGTCTGGCTTACATTGGCTTTCAATTATATTATATCACTCTCTTGTCATCAGGCTGCCAAAGGGAGAGAACACTCTTCACTGGTGCCTTGGATAAAAGACATTGTGAACCATTTCTGGCATTGTTGTAAACAGTCTATGAGTGAGGAACAGTTCGAGGTATGTGCATGAATAAAATATACTCTCACTGTGTGGCTGTTATTGTTGTCAGTTATACATCAATTATTTGATTATGCAGTTAGTGTGGCAAGGTGTACTACACATGTTTTCAACATGCATGAAAGACTGGACCACTGGACAACAGTAGTGAAGAAATATCTGGATAGAGCAAGATACTTTCAACAACCACATCCTCATTTATACAGCAGCATACAGCTCCCCTGTACAAGACCAGAACAGTGACAGTGCATTTGCACTAGTGGCCAGTAGAGGCGCACCTAGAAAGTTGTGCGGTTTGGCTTTAAACTAAAAGCATTACAGAAAGGCGAGTCAGCCCTTCTAAAAAGATTTTCCATCTCACTCAGAGCTGTCAACACATCTATATATAGACATAGATATACACATACATATCTATGTCTATATATCTATATCTATCCATCTATAATGTACTGTTTGAGTAAATTTTCTTTGACACACACGTATAGTACTTGATGTGGGAGCTTTCGCTCGAGTAAACTAGCCGTTGGTTAAGTGCTTTCTATATACATTATGCATTTAAATTTAGGGCATTTTAGTGTGTTTTGGTTATAAGCGTGACCCTGATCCCATGAAGCTACAAAATTTGAATAGCTATTTTTGAAACAGAAAGAAAATCAACACTAGATATTGATGCTCTTTAACCCTGAATATGTGTGTCTAATTGTGTCTAATTTATCAATATTTGTTTATCAAGATGTGAAATACCAATACAGAATACAACCTTAAATACATCCATCCTTTGAGAATGCTGTTTTTGTATGCATACAGTTTGTGTATATAGCGCCTAATTTATTTACTTTGCTTAGACATCAATATTACATGTACTGGTTTGTGCAAATATTATATTTGGGGTGCTGGGCTGCTTTTAACCCAAGTGAAAACAGCCTGGGCATTTGCAATTGAGAAATGCAGTCTGTTTGGTTGAGGGTAAATTGTAAAGGTAAAGTAGGAGCCCATATGTAAATGCCATGACAATTTCAGGGTGCACACCATGCATGAAAGGCTTTAGTCACAAGATATGTGCATATATATGCTCACATAGGCTGCAAGTACACACTGTAACTACACAATCTAACAGACACTAGAGAAGCGCACAAATCCAGCTGCAGCCTGTCTAATCAATTTGCACTTTAAAAGGTAGCTCCACCTCCTCCTCTGGTGCTTCCAAAGAATAAGTGCACTCCTCTGCACACAGGTTACTCACCAATCCAAAGAATCTCATATTTGCCGTTTTATTTAGTATATCCTCTTTTCCAAACCAAGGAGGATGGAAAAAGTCTGTACTGTAAATGAATGAATGAATTAATAATAATAATAATAATAATAATAATAATAATAATGCTCAACAAGAGGAAAACAATATTGCACTTTACCAATCACAATGTAAAAAAATAATAGTGTACTGTATTTTGTATGTGTTTATTTTTGTATTCATTGTCTACAATACCAGACAGTAGTTTTCCATTTTGCCTGAAGGCAATCTATGCCTGTGACTAAGACAGTCTTACATTTAGATTTAGAGTTTAAAATAAAGAGCCCAGAGGAAGAGAAGATCAGACAGTGTTCACTGGCTACACAGTTTTTTGACAAAAACATGAATGAAAGTGATGTGAAGTGAAAATGCTGCCAGAATTAAAAAGGGAAGCACCACTTTTTATTGAACAGGCTCTCAGATCCTGCACACGGGTGAAAGAGGATAAAACACAGAAAATACATTTGGGAGTAAGACCATCCCAGGATTCATTAGACAGGTGTCCTGATCATTGCTGGTCAATAAACACACATTTATGCAGAAACTAGGTAGGAAGGATGTTGCTATAACACACTAAACAAGGCCCATGAAAAACACGTTTAATTCAGAACAATCAACAGCTTTTTAATTTCCAAAATGCATGTCAGTTTTAATTGTGTATTTGGCACACAAAAGCCCTCAATGCCAGTAAAACCCTGAACTGTGGAGTTCTGTGAAGCATTAAATCTCAGAGGAGCAAGTGCGTTTGTGAGGTTCAGCAGTGTGTGGAATTCCAGCACCATGGATAGCTCCTCGGCTCAGACTGAACCCACTGATCCGTGCATATAGTCCCTGGGTCTAAGTCTACAACAGTATGTCCCATAGATTCAGCAGGCTGCACCATCTCACTGTGACATTAAATCATTATGTTGACTAGAGACACAAGATGCACCAGATTTCTTTGCAAAACAGTGTCATGTTTTATTACTGGCTTTACTATTTACTGCCCCCACCTGCTCTGGCTGTTTCTAAAGGGAACCCACTGCTCAGTTAAGGCCATTTCACTATTCTTTGTAGACATAGGCAGGTAAAACTGCCCCTTTATACAATATAGTCAATGGCAAAAATCTTAATTTAGAGAATAACAAGCTGCTCTTTGGTTGTCCAGCCCATTTTGTTTAGAAAATATGATTGGACCAAGAAGTAATTAGTGTTTTAGGATCTGGATCTAATGTTTGTGACTTCTTCCTGCTGTCGTTGTTGTGACTCCTTTAGTTTTTTGGTGGTTTTAGTTTGTGTAAAAAGAAAAGCCGCTCTCTTGACTTTTGAACGCTAGTGTTTTTTGTTTGAGTGCCAGCTAAACTTATTTGAGGGTCACACCTAAAAACTAGACACTATGAACCCTCTGTACCTCACGACCACTTATAATGACATTGTGTGACTCTGATCTGTGATAAGCGTCAAGGTTTAAGGTATGCGTCTGCCTAATGAGAACTGTGTTTGAATGGCATACATACTGTCCCATGCTTCCAAACAGCTTTTTACCACAGGCTGTGAATAATGCACCTTAACTAGTTTTTTTAAATTTACCTGTGTATGTATCTATGTCCTTTATTTGATGTATTATGTCTTGTCTAATGAGTACATTGAGCTCATTGAGAACTGTTTTCCAATGCATTTTTTTTCCTACGGCAAATAAACTGAACCTAAATGTTTGTGTGTGGTGGGTAGGCTTTGCCATGTGGCTGTAGGACCAACAACTTTTATAGTCGTGATTATTTATATGTGTGGGGTCTCTCAGTTTTTTGCATTTGCAACAGTTGTTTTATGTCAAAACGATATGTCTGAATCACATATCTACCTCAATTCTACATGTGTCTTCTCTAAATTGCATCACCTGTAAAGTTCACATTTGATTATGTAAGCACATGTCTACAGAGGTGACATGTTTCAGTAATGGTCAAGCCCCACTGTCGGTCACGTTACTAATAATTTAGCTATTACACTGTCCACAGGGGTTTCTTCAGTTGCTTAATAAAAGACTGTGCTATAACCTTTACTGAGTTCACTTGTGTCTGAAGGTTAAAGTCACAAAGAGTCACCTAATTATTTCAACAGGGCCAGTCCCCGACATTGATTGCAGCTTTACCAGAAATTAAGCTCAGACTTGTAATTGGTCACCTCCCCGGGACAATTCTGTAAGTCCCTTCCTGTGCAATCATTTCTTTTATATTTTCTAAATTAACAGGAGGAGTGGACACTTCCTTTTTGAATTCGAAATGCCCAATTAAAGATTGCATTTGCACATTGGGGAAAAATAGGCAGCTTTTTATTCTTCATGCCTGTTATTGATTTTTCCAGAAAGCAGAAAGATTAAGAAAGATAATTAATTCCAAGTATATATTTATTTTATGAGAGATCTCTTGAATTTTCATCATGCAGTGGCCAACAAAAAAAGTCTAAAGTAATAAAGAATTTACTTTTAGATTATAATTCGATGTTTTCAGTCAATGGTCAAATTAATTTAAAAGGAAGTAGACATGAGCCTAGCTAGCCTTTGTCAGTCAGGGAAAAATAAGTCATCAGAATTTCTAACCCATCCCTCCAATGCCACTGGGCAAGTCAGAAGCAGTAGGTTATAGAGAGTGCCCAGGGACCTTCCAACTTGATGCAGGAACCTGAAACTAGCTGTAGGATTAGTATTGTGTGATGATAGCTGGCAAGGGAGGTTTATTACCTCTGCGTTAGGGGCATTGTCTTACTCCACCTCTCCTACCCCTCTTCCGTCGGTAGTGTCCCCATGGAAGACGTCTCCAGGTAGGTCCTGTTGCTAGGGGTCGCTGGAGGGGATATGTTGTCAATCAGCGGTGGCCGCAGGGCGAGCAGGAATTCTCTGGTGTAAACAATGCGCGTGCCAGCGAAGGTGGAAGACGCTTGCTCCCCGGTACCTTCATGAGAGAAAGTAGTAGGAGAAGAGTCACCAGATTCAATAGCACCATGCTGTAGTGTAGCCAGGGATGTTTACACGGCTGAGTCCGTTCAGTGGATGCCAGCGTAGGCAACATGCTATACACAGCTACAGCAATAGCCCAAACATTGAGCAACAAACTAAAGAGTTCAGCCCAGTTGTGTTGTGTTCACAGACGGCACAGACTATGGAAAAAAGTCACAGACAAAAACACAATTAGACAGCAAGAACAGCACTAGCCCGGGTCCCCAGCAGAGCAGCGTCACCGACAGTTGTGTGCCTATCGTGTGTGTTTCGGGCTCACGTGTGGGCCTCTATGGACCCAGGTCTCAGACCATTTTTTGAACCAAATATTTGCAAACTTTTATCATTCTTGGTCTTCTCCTCAGCATATACTCACACAGTCGCCCTAAGCCATTTGTTAAAGTGATTCATGAACAGTGGTATTGAGAGCTGATGACTCGTAGCAACCTTGATGTCATCCAAGGCTATTTCTTTTCTTTATTCACAGCACAAGCAGCCCAGCCATTCACACCCACCCTGTGTTATAAATTTTCATTTGTACAATTTATGTCCTATACATTTGCCCCAAGTCTCTGGATTTAAATCCATGCGTTGATTTGCAGCCAGTGCAAGTCACCATTGATGGTTTTTTTCTTTCTTGTGATTGGTGCATCACATATCTTACTATGATTTGTTCTCTCTTTGGTGGGGCAGTGGGCTCAAATCTTTAAGTGATTAGCAGATCAAGGTTGTGGCGATAAAATCCACTTCAGTTGCTGCCAAAATGGATACAATAATGGAGTAGAAATGAATGAATTTAATTTGAAACATTGTATGAGGTGATACATGCTCATGGAAGGTCTTAGGTTCATGTAGTTTTATAATTAACAGGCTGTTATAGCATTACTGTGTGTTCCTAATATGCTCATAATAACAAACGGATACACACTGAGACTAGGCTGAGGTACGGGTCCAGTCTTTACTGTAGCTTCACACGTCACTAGACAGGTACATCAATCAATCACACACTCTAGTGGTAACAGTAGTGATTACATTGACAGTCTGATATAATTGAGCACTGACTGCTCGCTCCAAGACGCCACAGGACACATGATGAGATTCCATCTACAAAAGCCTCATTCCATTTAGAGGACTTCTTGACAAACAAAGATGGCGTGTAAACTGTAAATAGCCTGCTGCTAAAAAAATGGTACTCAGTGTGTAACACAGTGGGAAGCTCCCTCAAAACCAATGAAGTTTAGCCTTGACTAACAACAAATTAAATAAACAAATACTGCACAAAAAGCAAAACATATACTCAAATTTACCCCACAGAACATCTCATGTGGACCCTAGTGACTGAGCTAAACCACGGCCCGATGGTGGCAGCTATTAAGAACAAAAATTATACTGTTACATAGTGTTGGTTTAAGGACAGTCATCTTTTTTACCCTTGTGTTTGAATGGCAGACAATATATAACGCAGAACTATCTCAGATATGTGCTGAAAAATAGCAATGCAAAATCTTGGTTCATCAGTTCATCTTGATCCAACTATTCCTGGAGTTGTGGTGAGTTTGTGTCAGCAACTGGGGGCTTTAGGTTGGATAAACAAATAACCATTTTCTTTGACAATCAGAGTCAGAGTAGGCTACCCAATGGGAACATGGTGAAAGACATACCGAGCACTAACCACTCTACTCCATATCGGTAAAAAGAATATAAACATGATTGACAAACACATTTTCCTCAAAGACAGGAATGAGGAAATGCATCAGACTTTCACTTTAAAAATAATATAATAATAATCGCCTGAGAATGTAAAAAAGGATGAGACCCCTAAGCCATTTGTCTGCTCTTACAGGTACAAAAATACATTTAACTGCACATTTCGAGCTGTAATATAAGAAATACTGAGCGATCAACCTAATAGCGCAAAGTTTAGTTTTTTTTTTACATGTTCCGTCTGCACTAGATTTGAACTTCAGGTGATGAGACCCTGTACGCATCAGTGGAAGAGGCTGACTTTGCAGCATTAGTCTGTAGAAAGTGGAAATTCCTTGCTGTTTATAGGAGGAAAAATCCAGAACAGGCTAAAAAGGATTACATGTCCAATTTGAATCGGGAAGGCCCTGGGACCCTGTCACCACCAGCTTTTCCCAGACTCCAGAAATGCACTTTGGAGGTTTCAAATTACAGCCGTGAGTGCTACATGTATTATTCATTTGATTCGGATAGACCTTAAAAAGATAGTTATTAATCTACTTCTGAGTTAAGAATTTGTGTTTGAAGTTAATTATCATTGTACTTTTTTTTGCCCCGGTGACATGAGCCAACAGCAACAGCCTTGTGTCGTAACAGGCTGCAGCTGCTTGTAGCACCACATAAAGAAAGTGAATAGAGGCACAGTAATGAGTGGAGCCGCACTAACTCCAGGGGGGACGGCCAATAAAGTAGCAGATTGATAGAGTATTTTAATGTGACCAGTCCACATCTTGTTAAGGAAGCTCTCTGTGAGTCGCCTTAGTGCCGATGGGACATTTTCACAAGCTCAAATCAAACTGCAGATGTCTTACAGTTCAGCAAAAGCAGTGGTCTACAACTGGTGGGTTGGGAACACACATGGAGTTGATCTCGTGTTCTGATTATTTGATGTTGGGTATACTAACATGCACTTTTTGATATTGGTTATTTCTTTTCTTCCTTTTTGAAAGTTAGAGTATGTAGTTTATATAAAATTGCATTCTTTTTATATAAAAAACCCACAGTTGAATCCAAATCTAAACCTAGAACCTGAACAAGATATTTCAGGTCCTTCTATAGTACCGTATTTTCCGGACTATAAGTCGCATTTTTTTTTATAGTTTGGCGGGGGGGTGTGCCTTATACTCTCGAGCGACTTATGTGCGAAATTATTAACACATTATTACCGGTATATAATTTCACATGTCATTTTCCCACTAAACCGCAAGAGGGCGCGCTATTTCCCCCAAAAATGCGACTTATACTCCAATGCGACTTATATGTTTTTTCCTTCATTATTATGCATTTTATGGCTGGTGTGACTTGTACTCCGGAGCGACTTATAGTCCGGAAAATACGATAATACTTCAGATGATCTTGTCCTGACTGATACATCCCAAGCCAGTTTAAGTTTTGTTTTTATAGCATTATTTTTTTTTTAAATGTTGTGCTGTTCCAATGGTTTGTCTTTGTTGAAATATGCAAACATGTGTCACTTTACATCTGTACATTACAAGGATTTTAATATTTAACAATCAAGGAATGTTGTGCTTCTGTGAATCTATCTTTACTGTTTGGATATCAAATTCGATAATGCATCATTTAATGTTTTTTTTTAATGGTATGACAGCCATTATGGGCCAGACTACGGTCAAAAGGAGGTCAAGCAGTTAATTCAAGATTGGGCATAAAATGCAATAATTTCACATTTGGGATTCTGTGTATCTATGTGTTTGTGTGCTGCTGTAACATAATACACACATAAACAATTAAATGTCACTGGTAATGGTCTTATTCAACTTTTTGGAGTGTGACATTTCAAAATCTTTGGAAAGCCGAGCCCAGAGCGCCCCCAGGGTGGTGTGCGCAAAACACTAAAACCAGGCACGCTATTGTTTGCCATTTTTAATTGTTAATTCATGACCAGGGACAGGATTCGATTTCTGGATTTAATGTTTCAAAGATTATTTAAATGATCAAAGTGGGTTTTCTTTCCCCCAGCTAGAGTTGGGCTAAACTGGACATTGTTGGTTGGTTTCTAAACAGGCAATGACTGTGGCATCAATGACTCAGCAAATAAGACAATGTGCCAGTAATTAAAGCAACTTAACTTGCCATCGGGCTTCCTCTGGATTTTTAGATTTTAAAAACAAGGTAAGTATATTTTAGAATATAAATCAAGTATATTTCAGGTGAGTAAAAAATTCAACTCTAATACAACCAAAGAAATTTAAATTTTTACCCTTCATTTGGTTTTAATCACTAAGAAATTAATACAGTAACACAATTGTAAATATTTAAAGATTTAAGGTTCTAATTACTGCAAATCAAAAAGATTTCAAATATTAGCTAAATAATTATTTTACATAAGCTAAACAATTGAAACCCAGCAAACATGTAGCTTACCGGGTGCTTCTTCGGGATTTGTAAGAAGAGTCACTTTCGGCACAATACATTGTCCATAAAGACATTAACAGTTCAAAACCAAGCTGCATCCATGGGGTTGCTCTGCCTTCTTAAATGTGCCTGGTAATCACTTTCGCCTGGTGTCCTTCCCATAGTCAAGTGGCAGGCAAAGGAAGAGCCCGGCAGGCAGTTTGCCAAACCAATATGACGTTTACCTGAATTGAATTGGGGCAAACACTAGCTTAGACATCTTTTATGAATGCTACTCAGACTTCTGCTGCTACGTTTGACAGTAAACTAAGGCAAATGTTTGCAGTTATTGTTTGAGTTTATTTCCAGGAAAGTTAAGGTAAGGTGCTTTAAGGTCAAAGCATGTCAACTTTCTGGCAGGTCACAGCAATCTCAATCAGGTCGTCACCTCAAAAATGTTCAGACACTGTGAACTAGATAATAGAAACAGTAATAAAACTTTCATGTCAAGATGTAATGAGCAAGCAGTTTAGAAATATCATCTTCAATATGAAATCAGGCTGTTGCATCAGTCCAAACTCAACTGAATATTTCATCGTTATCTGCCACCCTTTGAAGTAATCTAATTTGGTGAGCGGCAGAATTGGCATCTTAAATTTGTAATATTTGGCTGCAAGATAAGCAGCACGTTACATAAAATATGAACAGCACAGTCCAAAGGGAACATGAACGAGTTTTCCTCGAATACACATAAAAATGAATCATTATCTTTAGATTGTAATGTTGGTTTAAGTGATATATCTTCTCTTTTTCACTGTACTGAAGATACATCACCTGCATTATGTCAGGTGTGTGTACAGTATTTCTAGCAGATAGGCAGGTCTGAGAGATGAAACATTAAAAATACAACGATTTATTAAATAAAGAAGCAATGACAAGTTGAGCCGCCACAAGCTTAATTTAAATGTTATAAAAAAATCAGTTAAACCATATATAGCCCCAGAATGCATCGTTGCTAACTGAACCACTGTCTAACATGCAAGCAGCAGATGTGAGGGACAACATATTGACAAACCAGACCAAAAATACACCACAAGGCATAACAATAAAATGCCAATCTCTCTGTTGTGAATCAGACCAGGGCACGTCCTATAACACAGTTCCTGTAGAAAAAGTCATTTATGGCATTGTAAACCTAGTCTGGTGAAGTAGGCCTGCAGTGATGGTGCAGGAACAGCTGGTCACTGCCAGGTAGGGGAGCTACAATGGGAGAGGTCCATTGATCATCATGCCTCATTGAATAAATGTAGAAACTCACAGCAATACCGCCTGAAAAAAGATGAAAAGAGAAACCCAGTGAGATGCTAAGAAAGTTAACTAACAAGAGAGATAGCAAAGACAAAGATTGAATCTTCTAAGTATCTCTTTCATCTAAAAGATGCTATAGTGGCAAATCTGGAGACAGTGAGTGAGGAGCTGAGGAGAGAAAAGAAGACTTATCTTAGTGGAACAAGACCAAGCATGCCAATGAAGGCAATGAAGATTACACTGGACTAAATTACATTGAGCTCAGCACTGATCTCACCCAGTCAAATGTAAAAACAAATGTTCTGCATCAGCAACAACAAAAACAGTGATGTAAATTCATTCGACCACAGGCTTTTAAAAAGTCACTATGCTAATCTCCCCCCAAGGCATAATACAATGGCATGTGCACACTGTCAATTCAAGCATTATTCGTGTACTGAAGGAGAGAAACCAAGAACAAATGCTGCTGATAGAAATGATTGAATATAATAATATAAACAAGGAGCAATTCATTTCATTAGAAGTGTTTAACATGTAGCACTCATTTGTACTTTTGGGGTAATTTATTTACTTTACTTGATTACTTTTTGTGTAACTGAAGGTACTTTTTAACTTTTACTTTTCACATTATGTGATAAAATCAGTGCACTATTTTATAACATTAATTTACCATTATAGTAACTAAACACTCAATGTAATGGAGTCCTGTGCCTTCGGTAGTTACAGTTAACATTTAAATACATAACATAAAAAACAATTAGAAACTAGTGTTGACAATACATGCTAGTTCAAAAGTTAAAAAATGTACCTTTTGCAAAACCCCACCCCCAAACAGTCATTGTCCAATCACATATCATTAGCAACCCTTACCTCGTAAGATAGGTCCAACAAGCTGCTAAATGGTGAAGCGATGTGCATATGGATTATGGAAATCGGACAGTCGGTACCTTCCCAAAGCCAAAAACACAACTGGAGCGGGCCTACAATAGATTAAACAGTGTGGACAGCTGAATGGCTCAAAGATAAATGAGCATGCATACGTCTGCTCCAAGGCAAGGCTATGCTAACACCATAGCCATAACTAATGTGTTGCTTGCTCTAGAGGCGAGAACATCCACAAAACTGGATATCAAAGTTATGGTTATTATTAGCAAATATTACTAAGACATCATTGCCAGAATGTTACCCTCTAAGTTTAGCAAGCCCGTTAGCTAAACTTAGTTAACGCATACATTAGCTGTTAGCTGTTGGGTCTCAATGCTGGGAGCCCTCTAAATGTTATGTTTTGTCAGTTCATAGATGAGTTGAACATACCCTCCTAACAAGCACTTGAACTCCAAAAAGAGTCACTAGCATGCACTGGGATACTCTTTCATGACATGTGCATCGGCTTCAAGAAGCTTGTCGAACCTAGTAACGGTAACTAAGGGGGCAGGGGCTTTTGCAAAAGGTCAATTGATGTGTGGAAGCTAGAGATAAATGAAGCAAGTCACAAAGGCAGTGGATTAATACACCTTACAGCTATGCAGGCAAAAATATGTGGCTCTAACTAATACCGAATAACATGGGCCTTGACACGGTGACAGCAGCCACACACAAGAAACATTGATACCTTGCCTTTAGAAACGTAAAAGACAGGCTCCGGTCAAGACAGGTTAAATGAAACTAAGGAGCTCTGACAGAGAGGCAAGCAGGCAGGAGAAAAAACATGGCTGCCTCTGCTGGCAAGTAGTAAATGCACTGAAATAGTACAGGGTAACAGAATACCACAAAGGGGAGGGAAAAAACTATCATCCATTTAGTGCTGATGCAAACACTTACTCCAATAAGTCCTCCGCCATTGATTTCACAGCCAGAGAGAATTTGTGTTCGATACGCAAGTTATTCAGTGCAAGCGTCGCCTGTGACCATCGCAGCTGGGCTAAATCAATTAAAGTTAAAAATCAAATCTAATTTAATTTCAGTAGACCGGCCCCCACAGCGGGATTCTGTGTCAGAGCAAGTTAAGGAATAAAAGCCTTGAAACGAGTGAAGGTGGGGAAAAGTACTAGTTGGGCCAAAAGGGGATAGAGGCAACACAATAAATGTAGCCAGTCAAGGCAAGGGTAAAGATGCATTGTTGAATCCCAGAAATGGGTAGCAGAAACAATAAGATCAGCTGAGAACCACAGATTTTATATAATTGGTCACAGGTCATTTTATTATTTTACCACTTTTTAGGACACAAAGAAAACCAATGATGACAATGTATTTAGACCTAAAACATGACAAACATGCTGAGCAGACTGGTTGGAGATAATAAAAATGCAACAGTTGCTCAAAAGATCTGTCTTTACCAAGTTCTGCAGACACCATCTCTCAAGTAACATTGAAGCAAATGGGAAGCAAAAAATCAACAGCAAAATTTTTCATTACAATGGCTGGAAGAAGTGAAATAGTGACAAAAGTGATAATTAGAAACACATTAGGAGGTGGACTGCCCTGACATTATTTTTGCGGGGGAGAGCCAAGGTAATAAAAATGAATTTGTTGTCTAGGCTCACCTTTTCAATATCGGCCATGCCATTAAAATTTCCTTCAAAATAATTTAAAGAAACTAGGCCTGTGTTGTCATCCCCGACAGCAAGGTGTATATCGGCGAAACGGCCCCATACGTCTGCCCCATACGTCTGCCACAACGGGCACCTTAATCAGACATTGTGTTTTTATATTAACAAGCAATTAAGACACCCCCAAACCATGACAAACATGGGAAGGGTCTATTTGACGTTTTTGATTAGTCTGAATGTTTGTGAAGAATGTTTTTCCTTAAAACTCCATTCTTCATTCAGTCTATAGGGGGTGCTATAGAGGTAACTGCCATCATATTGGTTCACGTATGGGGCTGTTTTTCCAATATACACCTCGCTGACGACAGCATAGGCCTAGTTTTTGATTAGCTTTTAATATGAGATTCCCGTTATCCTGGGTCACAGTGATAAGAATCAAGACATTTCAGGCAGCTGGGAATGGTTAGAGAAAAGAGTCGTATCAGAATCAGTACAATAAAGCATTGTCACAAAAATAAACAATCCATTAATAAAGTTCTCCTGTGAAATTACAAAAGCAGCACAAAAACAATTAAATATAACTGGTATCTCCTTACCAACATGCCCTATATTGAACAATCCATTATTGATTGCTGGTGGGAAACCATTACAATCTCTTTTCTGTCGGAGGATATTGGATAAATGGATCATAGTGAAGGGTGGGGATATTAGAGCATTTTAAGAGTTAAAAACTCAATAGAAACTCAGAGAATCTAAGCTCTTCCAGTACCTTCATCTAAAATCAAAAAAGGACGCAGCAATTAAGCGAGGGACTGTTTCAGTTATTTACAAGCACAGCTATAACCAAACAGCAATGGGACAAACATATCCCCACTGACCAAAGAACCATGGTTCTAAATGTGTAAGATGTAAAATAAAATAATTCATAGAGCATTTGTCACACCTCAAACACTGAAAAAAGTGTCTCAGTGTCTCAGAGCTGTGCGGGCATAGGTGTGGTGGTCACACTGTCATCACCTGTTCTGGTCATGTCCTGTTGTGGAGAATTTTTGGAACCAAGTCATTGAGTTTTTAAAATATTTGTTGAAGGTGAATATACCAAAACACCCTGATGTCTGCAGCTATGCAAAATATATCAAAAGCTATACAGCTAAAATAATTATTCTAATGAACTGGAAACACAAGGTGGACTGTTTCAATATAACAACAACTGTAAAATAATAATAATAAATAGTAATAGTCATTGCTTATTTTCATTGTTTTCACCCATGCTGTCCCCTACACTTTCCCACCATGCAGAATCTAAAAACAAAATGATTGTGCAGCCACAACAGCATAACACTGAACAAACTGTACTTTTAGGTGCTATTTTGTATGTAATTTACATACAGAATGTCAACTGAAATATGTCACATGCAAACAGAGCAGTAATCAAACTATAAATAAACCAAATGCAAATTGATAAGAGATTATGATATGATATTTTATTCAAATCTCTTTTGTAGCAGCATCTTCTATTCATCACTCCAGTTCCTCTTCAGGGGTCACTTGACCTCTGATTTACTGTATGTGTATATCCCCAGTCTTTCACCTCTTCACTTGTTGCTCTGTTGTCTTTGTCATCTTTGCTAGTCCCACTTGGTGTGTAGTTTGTGAGACACTTCTTGTGGTGGGTTTTGTGTGTAGTGTGTGAGACACTTCTTGTGGTGGGTTTTGTGTGTAGTGTGAGACAATTGGTGTGTCTTTTGGGAAATCTCTGTGCCCCCAGCATCACTTTGTTGTTTCTCTGCACACTTCAAACTAAAACAAACTTAAAGACTACAGGTAAGAGGTAACATAGGAACATGTGATGTTTCTGGCTTGTTCAAATGTTTGGTTCTAGTGTGTAATTTGTCATTTGTAATTCCTAACCATTCTGTTTTTATGTCCACACATTTACTGTTTTACTGGATGTACATAAGGGATAACATTGTGACGTGAATAACATAAAAGTACCTCTTCGTGGCACCTGGGTTGAATATTAGGCAGCAATTTTGTTGTTGAAATTGGAAATATTGTAGTTCTAAAGTAAATGCTAGTAAATCTTGGGGTAGTCCTGAATGTTCACCTCAATACATATTTTCTTTCTATGGCCTATTTTGACCATTTAATAGAATTTTCCAAAAAATCTAATTCATCTTACCAAAAGCCTAAACAACAAAGCAACCAATCAACAAACCAATGCGTGCATAATATAATATAGCCACATTCTAAAATTGAACATTTTGCCATTGCCCAGTTTGTGCCCCTACACTGACTTCATTGTGTTTGAAAGACAAAGCTGTAACCTACAGTCCATATTCTGACTTTGCATGTGATTCTATCATAAATGCAAATGGTTATGGAAAACATTGCCTCAGCGCCTTAGTTTGGATAGAAACAGGTAATCATTGACAGATTTTTTCGTATACACAGAGAGAAGTAATCTGAAAACAAAAACAACAACAACAAAATATTGATTGTGACATTTTGTTTTGTAAGTCAGTGTTTCTCAGACTGTGGTAGAGGATTCATTGGTGGTACATGGGATACAGTCTCAAATGTTGCATTCCTGTTTTATTCCTGCAGTGTGTGTGAGGTAGAAATTGATGTGTGGACCACTGCTTCGCCCTGGTAATCTAGATTAAGTATTGGGCTAGTCCTGGTTCAGCCCTATATAGACACTTAAAGCTTTAACTAATTGTTGCATTGATTGCTACACACTTTAATATTGCTTATAATTGTTGTTGTGTCCAGGTTAACCCATTTTAATGCATGTGTTGTTCCTGGTTCATCAGGCAAATGCCGGAGAGGCAAGTTAATCATTGAACTGATTGTGCATATATTTTGACTGTGCATATGCTCTGTCCCTTCAGAAGGTACTGTATAAAAGCTGTTAATTCTCAGTCATATATTATTCCTACTCTGAAATCTGCAAGTAAGTGCATTTTTACAGTTATTCTTTGTCAGTTAATAAATGTGTATTTAGCCAGACTATGTTGAAATAACTTATAGTATACGTTCTGTGTTTTCAGAACTTTATGTTGTCACTTCACACTGACAATGAGAGCCATAGTACTGTTGTGTTTGCTCTATTCAGGTAAAATTAATTTGTATCTGATGTTGTATTTCTACTGTTTTGTGTGTCAATATATTGATTACAGTCAGCACATACACACACACACCTTTGCCATCCACTTGGATATGGTTCTTATACTTAGAGATATACTATAGCTTTATGTGTAGAAATATGTGCTGATAAAAATATTTTTTGTCTTGCATTTGATTTCCTTTCCAGGACTTTTTCAGTCTGTAATGACAGGCCATCTACAAACATTTTTGGATCCAAAAAAAGGAGGGAACAGAGCAGAAGCATTAGAATTCTGCAGAGAACGCAATATGACCCTTGTCACTCTGTACGATGTGGATGATCTCAATTTTGTTGGAAGTTTTGCCACACCGCAAAACATAGGTGTGTGGGTCGGTCTACGGCGCAGAAATACCGAAACTTGCACAGCAAATAAGTCAACGGAAGAATGGGTATGGGAAGACAAAGGCTGCTCAGGATTTTTGGTGGAAGCGCTTCCAAATGCGGTCAATGATTCTGCAATAGTGAATGTAGCGAATGGACCTACACTTCAGGCTCAAAACTCGAATAATTCTTACAAAATACTATGTTCTAAAGGTAAAGACGAGCATATTTAAAATCATCATATAAAACAGAAGTAAAAGTAAGATTTGGACATATTATATTTATCACATACTGTATATTTCACACATTTAGGCATGTTGTGTTCAAACATCTACAGTAAAGAAATAGTCAGACCCTTTCGAAACATATACATTTTCCCAAAAGAGCTGTACCAAGCTGTGCATAGAGATAATGTGCAGACATATACATTCATGTTATTGTTGTGCCTCATGCGTACAGAAAACAGAGGAACATTGACCAATTGTCTAATAATGTTTAGACTTTTTCTTTAACATGCACCTTATCAACCCACAGGTGCGGTGAGAATAGTCATCAAAAATGATACCACCCTAACATGGGAAAGTGCTCTTGACTACTGCGACACAAACCACAGCGGACTAGTGCAGATTGTGACCATTGACGATCAGAATGCTGTTCTCCAGAGGTTACAAAGTTATGAGGGCAAGTTTTGGGTGGGGCTGAGACAGAGTCGAGTGTTTGGATTCTGGATTTGGAAAGACCAGATGGTAGACTACAGTAACTGGGAGAACGGCACACACCCTGAGATGCCTCTGTCAAAACAGTGTGGGGTCATCGAGACACCCAGCTCCAAGTGGAGTGACTATGACTGCCGCCTTACACTGCCTTTCATTTGTGAGGAGGAGATTGTCAGAAATTGTTCTTGTGCAAAAAGTTTACTCAACTCATAGAGTATTTGTAAACCTTATATGGTAATGTATTTTTTTTTCTTTTGTATGTGTTGATTGTAGCTCATGTCAGTGTTTTATGTATTGCAATAAAACTGTAAAAGGGGAGATAAAATGTGTTTTATATTTTGTATATTTAATGATGTGTTTGTTAAATGTACATTTATAAACTATTATCATAGATGTAGCCTACTACTTGGATATTATTTGAGTAGACAGTGCAAAACTTTAATAAGTTTATGAAGTGCATCCACAGTAAAGTAATATAAATTAAGGTGAAAGCCAGAGGGAGTAATGAGAACCAGATGGAGGTTAGACATTATGTCAAACTATTAAAGTCATGTTGTGAGCCCTGGGCTTCAGGTGAACCCAGAGATGAGTGCACATTTACACACTCTAAATGTGCACATGTTCACACACATAAAATACAATTCTTTAACTAAAAAGCATGTATAATATTTTGAATTAGTAATGAAATTTAATTTATAATATCTCCATAAAAATATAAACTCACACTGTAGGCACATATGACGGTGGGGGTACATGGTGTGGGAGCCTGCAGACAGACCCTCTTGAAATACTGTATATCATGTTTACTGTGTATGGACCAACAATGCTTGATAAAATCTTTCAAGGTCACAGCTAACTGCAATCTCTATTTACAGGTTATTTCCCTAGCATTTAAGTGGCCTATATATTTTTGTGTTTATCACCACTCACCAATCCAATACAGGGTAATCTTTTGTTGTTAAGGGATTTAAAAAAAATATATATCCCATGTCTCAGTTTCATTGGCTTTACAGTGAATCCTATTATAAAAATGAATATTAACCTTAACCATCACTTCTGTCACTTTACATCCATTACCTTTTCATTTCTTGTACAACCAACAAACAGCTGTACATGAAATGGTATAATTGATTCCAAAGTATGTATATTCTACATTGTTGTAGTGCCTGATACGAGCTGCAGTATTCTGTAGTATTATGAACAATGACTACCGGTACTTAATGCACTTTACCTTTACCCTAAATGCCAATTGGATTTAGGAGATTGGAATGGGAAGCATCCACAGTACAACTTACTAATTTGCTTAAGTTCATTTTGGGAGCCTGTGCATGATATGCTCAGGTCTTTAGTCCTGCTCTGCCTCCTGCTGTGAGCTGAGCATAATGATCTCTCTCACTATAATAGCCCCAGTTTTGTCATGCAGACCGCTGGATCATGGGTAAGTGCTCTCTCCTTGGGGGGTTATGAATAGGAATGTAAAATGGCCAACCCAACATGGTGTTATCAAATTGCCCTTAGTGCTCTTTGGCAAAATGTCTCTCACTCACACGCACACACTCACTCAGATGTTCTGGTCACGTAGAGCCGGCAGCAGGGGAACAGGCAGAGTGGCAGTCCTGATAGATGTTGGCCTCTCACACTGGATCTGAGCTGGTCAAAGCAAGGAGCAGAGTTCTAACATTGTAAGGCTGGTGCATTATTTATTACAGGGCAAATGTGCTCACAAGGAGATGACCCCACATTCTTTATTATAGACTAGGGATGCGCCAATATGACATTTCTTGGCCGATTCTTGGCGATGCCGATATTTCTTGGCCGATATTTCTTGGCCAATTCTTGGAGATGCCGATATTTCTTGGCCGATATTTCTTGGCCGATTCTTGGAGATGACGATTTTTCTTGGCCGATATTTCTTGGCCGATATTTCTTGGCCGATTTTTCATGGCCAATTTTTCTTGGCCGATATTTCTTGGCCGATATTTCTTGGCCGATTTTTCATGGCCAATTTTTCTTGGCCGATATTTCTTGGCCAATTCTTCATGGCCGATATTTCTTGGCCGATATTTTTTGGGCCGATTTTTCATGGCCGATTTTTCTTGGCCGATATTTCTTGGCCGATATTTCTTGGCCGATATTTCTTGGCGATGCACATATTTCAATTACAAATTTGAGAGAACTAAGAACTCAGTATATAAATAACTGCTTTAAATGTATTTATTAATCCATATAGATATTTTTTTTATTACATGTTGTCACTCTAAAGTTAGACATTCCCAATGGACTTTTATTTCTTTGGCTGTTTCAAGCCCTAAATATTACCACAACAGGTTAACATCGTCCATCTGTATAGGTCGAATTTTAAATATTGGCCGATACCGATGTTGAGCCGATATAGATCTGTTCGTCACTAAAACATGTACTGCCATGAAAAATATACAGTACTCGATTTATACTTTATTGTATTTAATTAAGTGTGTAAGAAAAGCAGTAACATTAATGAAATATAGGAAGATGCTCTCAGTGTTAATTCAGTAGGGGAAACTGCTCTGTTCACTGCTCAGAAACACTGCCCATTGTAGGTAGAGTTATACATTTGCCTCAATATATTTTGGCTTGGGTAGTTTCACTTGTGATGACGCTTCCAACATATGACATATTTTCATCTCGGAGCCAGTCACAGGTTCAGTGACGCCTGCAAAATAACATCAAACTACTTAGCAACACCCTGAGGTGCTTTATGTAAAACTGTGAAGATCAGCTCAAGGAAATGTGTGAGTTTGTTTTTTTCTTTGTTTTATAACTCACTCACTGGCCATTTACAAAATAGTGTTTACTTATTATTGAAATCCAGGTCTTTTTTCAAACGCAAACACATTTGCATTTGTGACAAATTCAGCCAAATTATGAATGGAGTGGTTATACAATAAAATATGGTATTTTAAATTTCTACTACAGATACAAGAAGTATAATTTTTAAAAACACACAAATTCAAGGTAACACTTTCACACTTTCAATGCATTAACACTATTAAGCACTGAGCAAAAAAACTTTCCTTTCTGCATAATCATCTAACCTCGTAGCTTACACCATCAAAGATAGCGTAGTTCATCAACCTTAAACCACAGATTTTTTTAAACACTTTGTTAGTCACCATTTTGTTATCTATGCAATAAATGATGAAACATTAATTCATTCATCTTTAATCTCTTTTCCTGTTGTGGGTGTCTGGAGCCTATCCCATGGGGCTTAGGCTGGATACTGGGATGGAAATCTTACTGTACATATTAATTACAGCTGTTTGTTGTGTACATATTATTAGGAAAGCCACTTCACGGGCCACATTACGGGGAGCGCATAGGACGGGGTTTCACTCATAATGTTACAATAAACTGGAACATCATTTCTGCTGCATCACAAAGGACTCCGTTTCATTATTCATCCGTGCTGATATGAACCTGGAAATTGCCATAACAGTACATCCTGGACAAGGGCCAGTTAGTCACAGGGCTGACACTAAGGCAAACTGACAGACAAACAGACCATTCACTCATTCATTCACTAGGGACAATTTAGATTGACCAATTATTCCTAACACATGCATGTCTTTGGGTGGTGGGAGGAAACCAGAGTACCCGGAGAGAACCCACAGTTTAAAATTTGATGCCAATGAATAACTTGAAATTTACAAGGAAATGACTTGCTCATATGTTGACAGTCCCTCTTTTAAGCTGCTCTTTTAACTGTGAACAATATAAATGTCCCTGATGATTTAGGCACCAAATGTAGTTTGTCAAGACTGGACTAAGCCGTGGTATCGTACTGTAATCTCAAAGACACACCCAACAGCCATGGCATGACATGACCATCACCAGGACTGCACCCCTAGTGGCACTTTTGTGATGGCTGCCTCTGAAAAGGAAGAGGAAGAGAGCCATTGGAGCCATTAGATAAAATGCCTTGACATGGCAGAAGCAGATGAAGGGGCCAGTAGCCATAAAATTGTGGCCCTACAATGGGCAATTGTCCAGGGGCAGCTATTTTTCCAAATCAAGCGCCATTACGGTAATGGGTTAGGGCTTTTAAAGGCACAAGGCATCTGATGGCTAAAATGTTTTTGTGGTGTTTCCCTTCTCTTTCTGACCCATCCTCAGACCTTATGGCTGTGTAGGAGGATGAGAGTGCTGCAAGACAGGAAAGACCATGCACCTGTGGACCGATTATCTACTCAACTATAGAGAAAATGTACTACATCCTGGCAAATCTTCTTCAGGTGATCTTTTCCCAACTAAATAGGGTCACTGTCAAACAAATCTTTATTATAACCTATAAACCCCAACGCAAATATACACTAACATGCCTGCAATGTGGGCCGTGTTTTAGCTCAGTCGTTGGCACATATTCAGAGCTTGAAATGCTCAGCCCGGTGTCAAAAAAACTTAAAAGCTGTATCTTTTATTAGTGACAGAGCAACACACTAAAGGCAGTGACACACACAGGCTCTGGTGAAACTCCACTAAATCCACTGCTGATATTTGTGTCTAAAGAAAGGTGGATGTAGAGATGTAATGCCACACACACCCGTCTCTTGTCTGCAGTTTTTTTGTCATTTTTTTGTCAGCCTATAGCTCTGAAAATTACTCTGCCTACAGATATCTACATTAGTGCTGGCAATCAGATTAATCAGACCTTTGTGCTGTAATGACGATTAATCATGCTTCATTTTATTTTTTTGCAGCTGCCCCTGCTCCAGTCGCACTGGTCGAGTCAGACAGTCACAGTGATACTTCTTCATCTCTACACAGAGCTGTTTGGACTGAATTTATTGCAAAAACTTTAGGCAGGACGCCTCATATAGCCTGTTGTATAACTGTTTTATAGTATGCATTTATGAGCTGAAGACTGTTGATACTGTCAATATTTTTGGGGAATTTTGTGGTTCTCCATGCATATGTCTGCTGCTCACTCTCTGACTGCAGGCTGCAGTTTGGACAGGGTCATGCTCCCTATGGCCACTTTCTCCCTCCGCTCTCTTCTGCAGTGCTCTGTCATACAGAGGAAGGCAAAACAGTAGTGCGATTAATCTGCGTTAATTGATCAATAACACATAAATATTTTCGATTAAGCTCATGCGTTACCGATGACAGCCCAAATTTACATATAAGCAACCTACATATTAAATATAGGTTTTTAATCAATACTAGTCCCTGTTTCTCGTAAAGATTCATTCTATCTTCTTAAAAGACAGTTTAGTCAACACTTCTGACAATGACTAGAGGAAGTAGTCTAAACATGTAAAGCAGGTTAACAAACACTCCTGCCATTATTCATAAACAAGTACCCTATCAATCACTATTATTATTGCGTTCTCTCTACAACCTACAATCAGTACAGCAGCTTGGTGCTATAAAAATGGAAATTCCCCTGATATATCACTGCAATAATAACCATTTCATAATTTGTGCTCAATATTTGATAAGCCATCGTATTTTATTCTTACATTACATACAGTATTGCTATCCCAATACAGCTCCAGAGACCGCTGTGAGAATCGCACCTGCACATGGGGTATTTTCTGCTGAAACGTTGGCCGAGGGAACAGCTTAAGCTATTAAACAGATGTCTTCTCAGAAACCATACGGCTTAGTTACACCCACATACCTCACACTAAACAAAAGATGTCTTAGAAAGACTATGCAGCAAATACCAATCAAATGGATCAAAGGAATTATCAGCTTCTGTATTTGGAGGACGGTACAGCAGGAAACTAAGATAGAAATGTACTTGATGTGGCAGAGATTTGTGGGTTGGTTTGTTAGTTAGTCTATAAGATGACAATAAATGCAATGGTCAGATGGTGGTTCCAAAAAGTCAAGGCTGGTGTCTGAATCCAGGATTTTTTTTTAAAGGATTCTCTATTATGGTAAGATATGGCCAACACATACTAACCCCAGCCACAAGAGGGCAGTGAAGAAACAAATTTTAAGCAATTCTTTGTTATTATAGAAAAATACAAACAGATACCTTATTATATCGGCGAAAAGACGATATTACGGAATCACACCGGTGTTCGTCCGCGTCCGCAGATCCTAGCTGTTAACGCGATAGCTCAAAAACGAATTGCCGGATCAGTTTCAACATTTGCACACAGGTACATACCATAAAGATGCCAAACTGTATCGATTTGGGGACTTCTTCGATGAATATTAATTAAGTAATTAATTTCAAAACTGTGAACGCAATAACTCAAAAAGTCTTTGCTGGATCTTTTTCAACTGTTGCACACAGGTACAGATCATGAAGATGCAGAACTGGATTGAGTTTGGTACATTTTTGATTAATGACAATTAAATAATTCACAAATTAATGTTTTGCACTTTATTGAGCCAATAATCCTGCTGAACATAAATGAAATTGCGTGAATTTTGGCACAGTGATCCAGGCAATTGATTCAGGTATATTTGACAGCCTCTAACTTTGCCCGATTAGGCTCAAACCTGAAATACCTAATTACCTCCCGGCCCTGAACACATCTGACTAATATGATTGCAGTTACCTCTATAGCGCCCCTTATAGAATAAAAGAAGAATGTAGTTTTAGGGAATTTTGGCAAAAATATTCTTTACAAACATCCAGACAAATCAATAAAGTCAAATAGACCCTTCCCATGTTTGTTATGGTTTTGGGGCGGGGCCTCTTTAACAATATTAAAACCCATAGAAATTACACAATGTCTGATTAAGGTGCCCGTTGGTGACAGTTGTAGCAGACGTATAGGGCAGACGTATGGGGCAGACGTATGGGGCTGTTTCGCCGATATACACCTTGCTGTCGGGGACGACAGCACAGGCATATCTTTACAATTGGGCAAATACCTGGGCATAGGTTATTGTTTTTGTCCATTATATTTAGCTTATACTCTAGTCCACTTTAGTCTTTGTGTTAGTAATATTAAAGTTAGACATGTTGCCTACATTTCTGCGTATTCTACAAAAGGAACCAATGCCATATTGATGTATTTTAATGATTAGACAGCTCACCACACAGACATATTTATCATCATTCACATTTACTGAGTCTGCATTAATGTGAGATTGATTTGTCAAGCTGAGAAATGATTTGTGATCATTTAAACCTTTTATTCATCGCTTTACATCACCACCAGTGCACGTGTAAAACAAGCCTACATTTTTTTAACGCCACAAAAATTCCTGGACTATTGGATCTTATTGAAGGGCAGCACGACCCAGAACATCTATTTAGAGGTAATTTGTACTTTGAACCTGGTGGAATTACATCATATTCAGAAAGCAAATTGGAAAAAGTCAGGGGGGAAGCCTTAGAGAAGCTTGTCTGCCTGAACATGGCCTCAAAAATGTAACTTCAGAAGAATGTTTGGCACAAGAAAAGAGGAAGTCTATTCTTCAATGTGTCAGGTTCAAAATGTTAAGGTTAAGAAAAAGATCATAAAAATTCCAAACCACATGGTAATAATACGGTAATAGCATGGTAATAATGTGGTAACAAATAGTTAATAACCTGGTAATGGTGTATAATTACAATGTAAGTTCAATTAAATTACCCTTGTATTTCCTTGATAGGGGTAGTGGTGTAGTGTGTGTAGCACCCAACCCAAGTAGCTAGGTATTAACCCCTTTGTCAATGTGGTGGTAGTACTTTAGGCGGGGCCCTGGGAACGTTATGCATGTCTAATGAATTAATATTAGTAAACAGGAGCAATAGAAATCAGCTTTTAACCTTCGAGACTTATTTGTGATTTTTTATTTATGGCGGTGCCTCCACGTAGCAAGAAAAATATGAATTAATCTGTTTTTTAAACCAACTAAGAATATTGAATTTTAGATTTAAGTCTTATTTAAGTCTTTGTTATCTTTTTGTAAATTTGTCAAACAATATAACTATGACAATATGGTAATTTAAAATTAAAAATGGCGAATTTAGTAAATGAAAAATATGATTAGATAATAAATAAAAGCAATATAGTTTGCAGTGCATTTCAATACACTAATAACACAAATTGTGACTTCACAACTGAAAAAAGCAAATAATACACCCTCCCTTTAAGTTCAGTTCAGATAATGACCTGTTTAATTTTAACCAAGTCTTTTGAGCCCAAATAAAGAAACCGGTAATCAGGCCTGTTGTAATGCATCAGGCCTGATACATTACAACAGGCAGAGAACAAAATGCACGTGCTTTGATTTACTCACAAATCCATTGGCTAGGTGCAAGGGCTAGTTGAGGGCTTGTCCATGACCATGCGAATCCCACTCGGCAATGTGGTTGGAGTTCAGATGGTTGAACTTATCTTAACACCACGGGCTGTTGGGAATACACTTGGGAGAAACTGCGACTGGCTTATCCACATCAGAGGAGTCCAGAGAATTACTCTCGGTCAACTGTGTATTAAAAGTCTCAATTTAGTTTCATGATTTTATCTAACCCATGTACTTTACATACAAGGTTGTTATTAGCTCACACTAAAATGCTAACATGCTAACTCGCGATTAGCATTACATATTTATGCACTAAAAACATGTTGTCTATGCACAAAAATCATATACATCAAGAACTCACTCATCACAGGATGAAATAGTCCAACACAAGATAAAACAGTCTAACACAGGATGAAACAGTCCAACACAGGATGAAACAGTCCAACACAGGATGAAACAGTCCAACACAGGATGAAATAGTCCAACACAGGATGAAACAGTCCAACACAGGATGAAATAGTCCAACACAGGATAAAACAGTCCAACACAGGATGAAACAGTCCAACACAGGATGAAATAGTCCAACACAGGATGAAACAGTCCAA